>APFE031685190.1:126445-169497 GCA_000404065.3 Pinus taeda | reverse complement strand
GGTTGGAGATAAGGGAGGTGTCTCTTGTCTATCCTTTGGAGCAGATGGACTTGTAAAAATTGAACCTCGAGCTCTAGTTAAAAACCTTCCTCTAGAATCTCTAGCTCTATGCATGTCATTTTTTTTATTTTCTTCAAGTCAAGTTAATAGTTCTTTTTCTGATCTTCCAGTTCACTCTAGGTGCAAGAAGAGAGCATACTCAAGAAACTACTAAATCAATAACTTTCTCTTTCTGATCCTCCAGATCACTTTGCAGTGCAAGAGGAGAGCATACTTTGATAGGTTATCAACTTCTTTCCTTGAAATCTTATGTTTTTTTTTTTTTAAGAATATGGCTACTTAATTTCACTTCCCCAGCAACGGCGCCAAAATGTTTGGTCACTTTAGTATTCCTAAATTGATATCATTAATTGTCAACCCGGGGCTCGTAAGCTGATGAAGTGAAGGTGTACTATATGTACTTAAGCAACCTCTTAGAGCTTTTTGTCGTTTGGGGGTGTTGTTTGTGATTAATTTATTTTCCTAAGATGGGGTGATGTATTTATAAACAAATGAGTGATGGTGTGTGTGGAGTGAATTCTAGATGAGTGAGGGTGTGTGATTAGTGGTTTCTAACTACTTGCTGAAAAGGAAAACTTGAAGGAAATAGATGAATTAAAATGAACTGAAAGCAAAGAACCACTTTCTAATGGTATTAGACACCATTCATGCTGCTGCAAATAAAAAAATAAGAAAATCACTTAAAAGACCAATGATAATGTTTATCTCTTCCTAACTCTCTGCCTCTAACACATAGTACTGTGTAAGACACGATTAAGAAGTAGCTAAAAGTAAGTCTAATAAATGATAAAAATGAGAAAATCTACTTTAAAGACTAGTGATAATATTTTGCTCTTTCTAACTCTCTGCCTATATCACATAATACTGTGTAAAGCACGATTAGAAAGTAGCTAAGAATTAGTCTAGAAAGCACCCAAAGCCAACTGCAAGTGATTAGTATTCTGATCTCTAAAAGATAAACAATTTATAGTAAGAGACCATTCATATGTTAGCAGACAGTTTTGAGAAATAAAACCAAAAACTAGCTATGGAAATAAAGTAAGGGGCAGCAACTTTAAATCTGTCAACTGAAACTACCACTAGATATAAAGCAAACACATAACCACACAAGTAATCCCGGGTCAAAAAACCTGCAAAAGAACAATGTTGATCAGCTTAAAAGAAAGGATTCAAAATGAATTAAAATGAAGTGAATTATGTTGTACATAGATCAAGAAAAGAAAATGCTGAACATGAAAATACTATACAAGGCTAATATGAACAGGGGCTCTCCATTCACATAACCCAAAGAAGACTCAAAGTGTTGAAAGCTCCAAAACAACACTGCTTCTATTACTCCATGTGCAGAAATTCACAGTTAAGAGTGCTAGAACAGCACTATAAAAACAAAGTCTTGGGAATGCTCGAAAATTAGAACAAGTTCATAAAAATACAGCAAGTAAAAGTTAACATAAGCGTACGCAGACGCAAGTATTTATAGGCATCTGAAGGATAGCCTATGCATGCTGCTAAAACTGAAAATAAAAAAACTGTTATGCATAATTAAAACTGCAGTAACACATCATGAGCCTGCGTGGGTGAGCTGGAGGTCCTGGTCGTCATGGGTATTGAATCCAGAGTTGGATTATGTCTCCCACATCCTGCGTAACACGGGCAAGCCATCGTTTGAGCTGACGTGACCCAACAGCTTACGCATCACCGTTAAGCTGCCTTCGTTGACCAGATCTTGCCCCTGTTTGACCGGAGGTACAGATGACGTGGATGATTGAACAAATGGCACAGGAACCTCAAGCACCTTTATACCTAAGTACCCATGTGGCTCTTTTGGAAAAATGGAACGTGGAACCTTGAGAACAACAAAAAGGCTGCGGAATCTCCAGATGGCTACGGAATCATCAGATAGCTGCGGAATCGGCAGAGAGCTGCGGAATGCCTGTAAATATGTCAAAATCTAAACAAAACAGTCACACATTAGCAAAGTTCACTTGATCATGCTTAATGACATCTAATGTAATGATCTGGGTGGTTTTACATGGAAAATGAGGTGAAAGAGAGAGATAGGTGATGAAAAACAGTAGATAATAGTAGATGATGAGGTGTAGGTTAGAGGCTCTACATTGGCCACCAAGGGGTGTATGCAATTGGATCATTCGTCAGCTGGTTCAAATCTGGTAATTCTAGAGTTTCTATAAAAGGCAACTGCTAATTCAGGTTTGGTGGAGCATACCCATGATAAAATGGAATCGCCTGAGTAGTAGGTCTTTGCATACCAGCATAATGTATCTGATGCTGGTAACATTGATAAGGTTGTTGGACATAACCAGTATAGTGTGGTTGTTGATAACCATTTTGGAAATGTGGCTTTCCATAACCTACAAAGCCTTATTTCTTAGGTCCTCGGTAGGCTTGATATTGACCAAATCTAGTTTGAGCTTATAAACCAAGCCCAAACTAAAGTTGGGTTCGCTAGAATTGTGATTGTTGGTATTATGCCAGCCACGGTTGTTGGACCATTTATTGTTTCCCAATACTAGAAGATTGACCAAGATGCAAATTGATGATACCCATTTGTGCCTGAGTCGTTCCAGATAAGGATACACTAACCTGAGGTTGCGGTTGAGTCGTAGAGACAAGCGGTTGTTGTATCACACCCTAAGAGACTTGAGCCTTTGCCTCGAAACTTGAGGTTGGAAGGGAGAAGGAGCAGGTTGAGGTTGAGACACAATAGTTTGTGCTTGTGCTTGCGACATAGTCGTAATAGTAGGTGTAGCGGGAATATTCGACACAGGTTGGATCAGTTGTGTTGGATATACAACCCTTGGTTGTTCTGGTAGTATTGGCATCCAAAACTAGATGCAATTCCACCTTGACCTGAATTTTGTTGGAAACTCTCATATGGTTATTCCCCAGGAGGAAACAGTGAAAAGGCATACTGCCCTCCATATGGCAGCAGTCCAATGTTTAAAGGATATATTGGTCTTTGAAAACTGGCTTGCCCAAATTGATACTGGCATGTAGGATCAAATTGCTGAGTTTCTACATAAGAAATACTAGATGGGACTCTGGATGAATAAGGAGCAAACCATGTTGCCGAAGCAGCCACTGAATGGACTCCAGCTAGTGATTGATAACTAGCGGGAACATATGGTATACCAACAAAAATTGCAGGAATGGCGATAGGAAGTTCTGTCATAGCTGCATCAGATGACACATTCCTAGATGTTGATGGTTGCTCAGACATGTTTAGTCTATCCAAAAGATCTCTAAGTGATTCGACAGGAACTCGCGATGAAGGAGGATTAAAAGAACTAAACTCAGAAGTAGAAGGACACAAATGAATCCCGATTCCAAAATGTAACGGGGCACTAGATGGGGGATCCTCCACTATCTCCTCTATAGCAATCAAACCAGATGTAAGAGGTAGACCATCAAGTCCGTAAAATATTTCTGGAGCTGAAGAAGGTATAGCTTCTGCAGTGACAGATGCTGGAGGGGTGACACCTTTTGAACACTGAAACTCAACTTCCAGACGTTTAGGTAAGTGAACCTCAATCTCAAAGGGAGGTTTTTGAACAACTATTGGTTCAAGTGTAGCCTCGATTTGAACTGAGATGGGTTCTAGATCAACTCTAGATGGAGTTGTTTCAGGTACAGAAGTGTCTACCGTTACACTAGGATCAGTTCTCATGGCCTCTTGTAACTGTGGAACTTCTTCTCTAAAGGTAGATGTACCAGAAATAATCGAAGTAACTGGAGTCTCTGACGATGTTGAAACAAAAGTTTCAAATAAACCAAATGAATTGGACTTAGTTAAACAAGATTTTTTTACCCGGATTGGCTTCACTTTCGGAGGCAAAGACGGTTGACTCGCCAGTCTTCGTGAACGACAAGGTTTTGATTGACTTTCTTCCATGATTGCGGATTATTCGATAAACTCAAAATTAAGGGGAAAATGATGTTATTCTAAATTCAATTAATTTTAAAGACGCTTTGACACAACTTTGCTTTTTCAGTTTTTAAGAGTCAAGAAAAAGCTAAAGATGACTCTAGTATCCTTCGATTTTTAATGAGCTTGAAAGGACAAGTGCTCAGATGGACCTTTTCTTTTAAAGAGTCGAAAAGGAACGAAAGTGACTACTCTAGAAAATCTAGACAGAGGGATTACTAAACCAATCGCAAAATTGCAATAAACACCTTGGTGATAAATTAAAGAGAAATTACTAAGGACTTATGTATGGCAGTCAATCTTCCCGAATGTTGTGTTCAGTGCATTGTGATCAATAAGGCGGCAGACTCGGCTTCCTATGGATAAAGGATATAATCCTATAGTGGTCTCCCAATATATACACGACAGTACGGGGAGCACAAGTCCATGCTAGTACTTGTCGTATCAAGGAGGAGGAATCACCCAACCTTCAATGAAAATGATAGCCACTAGTTTTAATGACGTCGGAACACGTCTCTAGCCTAGACCTCTAGATATGTTGCGTTAAGTTCCAAAGCACTGTTAGGTTAATTGAAATTTATTTTAAAGTTGATCTTGTTTAGAGTTTTCCTTTCAATGGTTCACCGCGTGATGATGACCTGAAATTCCTAATATGCAATCTACAATGATAAACAACCTTTGTTTATTTTGAGCAATGAAAATCCTAGCTACTAGGGAAAGAAGATTACAATTCTTTCAAACAAAGAGCAAAGAGCACAGACTAGTGCATTTTCCTAAATCACTTTTTCGCACACAAACCAAAAATGCTAAATGAAAATGCATGTATTTGTTTTCGTTCTCCTTAATGTGAAAAATGCCGAAAAGGAAAACTAAATGCAACAAAGATCTGAAATATTTCACTCAAAGCGACATTTTTGACAATTTCTTCTTCAAAAGAGAAAGGAAGACTTAACGACACTTTTAAATTTTGAATAAAAATCCTTTCGACACTTCGAATATAAAAAAATCAAACCAAATACATGAAGAAAAGTTCAATCAACCATCAAGGGAAGGAAGAATTCACGACACTTCTCTTTTTGACACAAAACGACAATTACAACACTTTTTGTACCAAAGCGATAAATCGATTTAAACAACTTTTCGACAAAGGATTGTAAATGATGAACAAATACACAAAAACATTCACTAATCCTAATCTAATTGAGGCTGATTTATGTGATGCAAGTAGGCTTCAGTAAAGAGGTATTGTTCATTTGCAACAAATCAACTAAACAAAACTGAAAAGAAGGTCAAAAAACCCTCAATTTCTAGAATGGAAAAAGAGTTCAGTGAGTCATCGCAACTGGGCTTCATAGAAACAGAGATGCATCACGCTTACTACACTTAGTAGATGCGATGCATATTGGGTTATAGTGGAAGACAATGCGATGGTCCAAGGAGCACAACTGAAATGGGTTTTGGATCATATCTGCAGCTGTTTTCAATGAGTTAAGCTGAGTGTTGATCAACAGTAAAGAGCAAAGTACGAAGGAATGTCTTGAGAGGTTACTGAGCTACCAAAAAGGCATCTAGATGTGCTTGTAAATCAAATTTTTAATTCATAAACTAAACCAGAGATTGACTGAAACAACATTCATCTACTATGCAATTGCAGAGCAAGAGAATTTTGAAGGCTACCTGGCTGACTTTAGGTTATGTCTATAGTTTATAAAACAAACAATAACAACAAACAAACATTTGTTCGTCCCCAGCGGAGTCGCCAATTTTTTTTATAGGAAAACTAGTGTCTTGTTGAACGACTAGCCCTCTAGGTTTGGCAGCTACCCTAGAAACAACAATTTAAAGCAATCCAATGATTTCTTCTATGTGTAACAGATAAGAGAAAGATAATGGAACCAACCTGGAACTTCCACTTAATCCCTTGCTTGATCTCTCTCCCCTTTGACAGAGCTTGCAACTCCTCCCCATACTTAACACACTTGGAGAGTACATGCACAAGTACAACAACAAAGAACTGTCAAAGCATCATGATCTATTACAACATAAACATTACAAAATCAGAGATATAATGAACAAATGATAGCATTCACAAATGATAACATTCACAATTGCACAATCATATGGAAGAAAACTTGAAGAACTTTATTAATAGAAGGGAGAATTACAACCCAGTGGTCTAATCCATCATCATCCTCCCCGCTTCAATCCCTCTTCACCTCATGAAATAGCAAGATCACACCAACAATACAATACTCTTTCCTCAATTACAAACTATCAGCACTTCCTTGCAATTCACAATATTCCAGCCTCCAGATCTCTTAGATGAGGAATCCATTTATAGATGTGTGCAAGGGTGTGAGTCATCCATGGGGTTTGATTAGTGTCATTCCACTTGTTACAATTGGTTCCACGTGGAGATTTCTTAGATCCCTTATTCGTCCTTGGGCGAATTCAGAGAGGCAAGTGGCATAAGAGAAGTTTCTAGAAGATCCCATGAGCAACCACCTAGAAAACTGTCTCGAACATTTGTCCATCCTCGCCCATCGCACCCTATAGAAAGCCTAATCAGTATGCATCACAACCTGGCAGTGTACCACTCTGTATGCATCGCACTTTGCCAGTGGAGCAGTCAGTATGGTTTAATTTAGGCCATTTCTGGATGGTTTTTCAGATGGAACTTTTGAGGAATGTTCTATTCAGATGACTATGTTCTTTTAGGGTATGAAACAACTCTTTTAGGGGTTTATGAGCCCTAGTTTATCTACATATAAGTTTGGGGTTGATGTGCCCAAATATGTCTATAACAATGGCACTTCTCAGTTTGAAGTGTCAAGAATATATGACCAGTACCTTTGAGTCCTTCAAATTTGCATTATCTTCAATTTGATTTCTTTTTGTCAAATGAATTATCCAACTAAAACCCCAATGTACTATGATATTTACAATGGAGTGAGGAAATCTGTGTAGTCAATGAAAAGTTATGCTTCAGCATCCTGCCATTGACAGGACCGCCTGACAATTCTGTTCCATCTAACTCTTTGAAGAAAAATGCATTGTTCCCTTTGAAAGTAGAAATAATATATGGACCCTTCCACATATTTTCAAATTTACCATGTTTCCCTTTGTCTTCTCTTCTTGAGTCCCATTTTAGCACTTTGTCTCCCAGGTTGATAATATCAGCGTTGGTTCTTTTATCAAATATCTTCTTTATTTTTTTCTGGACCACCTGAGTTCTATTGTATACCTCTTCTCTGGACTGTTGCAACTAAATTGTATAATTTATCCTTCTTTTTATATCATTTGGTTCACTTTGTACCTTCTGAATGATCTTCATGACTGCCACTCCCATAGAAGAAGGGAAAATTGCATCTATTCCATAAACCAATTGAAATGGGGACATGCCAATGGATTTCTTTGTAGTCGATCTGTCAGCACATAATGCATAGATCAATTTGTTATGCCATGACTTTTTATTGTCCTCAAGAATATTCTTAATGATGTTTACCAAAATTTTATTGGAGGATTCAACCAACCCATTACCTTGAGGGTAATAAGATGTTGAATGACCCAAATAAATATGGTACTTATGACAGAAATCCACCATCTTTTTTTATTTGAAAGTTGCAACAATATCAATGATGAGTTTCCTAGGACAACCAAATTTGGAAAGGATATTGGTTTCAAGGAATTTTATAATAACATAATCGGTAGCAGCTCTGGAAGGGATGGCTTCTATCATTTGGTGAAGTAGTATGTGGTTGTTAGGATCCATTTATGTTGGGCAAAGGATGGAGGATTAATTTCACCAATGAAATCCAATCCCCACGATTGAAAAGGATTTTCAATAGAGATTGGTTTTAGGGGAAAAGGTATTAATTTTCTCTTCCCTTCAAAGATTTGGCATCTATGACAAGCATTTACCATCTTATGGATGTCTGGGAAAAGTGTAGGCCAATAGAAACCAGCCCTGAGGATTTTATTAGCAGTTGTTTTCCAATCAATATGGCCTCCACAGTCACATTCATGGAATTCCTACATAACTTTGTCAACATCATCTTTTAACAAACATCTGAGTAAGACACCTCCAGCATCTTTCCAATATAATGTACTATCAACAATGCAAAATTTGACTACTTTTAATTTAAGAAATCTAGCCTTTGTTTTGGATAATCCAAGAGGAGCATTTAAATTGAACAGAACATATAAAAGGTTTGCATACCAGGGGGAATGTATATATGCCTCATCTATTATTGGAGTCACTAGTTCCTCAAGATCGTCCAGAGCAAATACCATGTTAATATCTAATGCATTGAAATTTGATTCAGTGATCAATTTGGCTAATCCCTGTCCTTTGATCACCTTGGTGGGCTTGATTTTTACATCATATTTCAAAATCACAACTATCCATTTGCCCCTCTTCCCATCGGGTCCATTTTGTGTGAGAATATCTTTGACAACTACATTAGGCACATAAGAAATGATATGAGAATGTAAAATGTACACCCTGAAATATTTTATTGCTTTGACTAGAGAAAATGCATGTTTTTCCATAATATGTGCAGGTTTAGATGTGAGGGAAGAAGCTGCTAGGTTTAAAGTAGTTAATTCTACTGAATGTTGAAGGTAAACATCATCAATTTTAGAGGTGATATATGTCACTAGATCTTGTAGAGTACTAAAATGTTGTAAGAGCTGAAGATTTGATTCAGTTTGTGAAGAAAGTTCTCTTACTGGGCTCTTTGGTAAGATTGATGGATCAAAGATAATATGATCTTTCCAATTCTTTGATTTAGTCCTGAATAAGCCTTGTTCAAAGTGTAAATCAAACTGGATATCTTAAAAGGTAACCAATTTTTCAGGGAGTGAGTTGGCTCTGTGAAGAAATCTGTTGCTTGTCTGACTCTCAGTTCTAGGGGTTTTCCTTAAGATCTTTTCAGGATTGTCCACTATGGTAGGAGGATTTGGATCTGGGTGGGATCTAGTAGAGATTATTCTAGGAGCCAGTGTTCAGATCTAACACACGGACAAACTGAATATACACAAGAGTAGAAAGGAGACCAATCTTAGGAATAATATTATGATACAAATATTTTGACTGGGTACTCTGAATTCGAATGAAATGATAAATTTTCAATAGGTCCCCAATATGGTCGCCATTATGTTATCGTTCTATGATTCTAAATATTTTGCAAGACAAAATCACAAAAGATACATCAAACCACTTAAGAGTTTAGGATTTATCCCTCCTAGACTAGGAGAGGGCTCCCTCTGTATATTTGAGATTTGACTCTATTTCAGTGTTTTAATATGTTAGGCTAGTTATAATAGTGAAAGAGGTTTATTACTTGATTTCTTGGTTGTTTGTTTGTTTGGTTGGGGTAGTTCATATTTGAATCCTTTCCATTGGGCTATGGAGTCAAAGGTTGACTGGTAATATCAATTTTCGAGAGCATTTGCAAGGCAAGCTAACTATATTTACTGGATCTAGAAGCAGAATGAAAAATGAGATGACAGAATAATGATATCAGTAATGATAAAAAAGAAATTAAGTATTTCTTAATTATACATCAGAGGAAAACATTTAGATTGTAAACACAAATAGATATAAGGTGCTCCAACAGCATATCTTAATCTAGAATTTCTTCTTTACAATAAGACTTAATGATGCACAATAAATAAACAACTATACATTCAATTGGAGAAAGGAAGACGTCACCAGGTTAACATAGTTCAAGTATCTTGCAAACGGTCATTTTTATTGATGCTCCAGCTACCCCTAATAATTTCAATGCATGAAGTGTTTAAAAAAACCTACAATGATTGCCTTATACACTTGGAAATTTGTTATTAATTACACTGAAAGAAAATTGACTAGTGTAACCACGAAGTGGCCACGATGAGAAAACTGGGACATCTAGTCCTCTTTTTAGGGATTTTGTTGCTGAGAAATTAATTTCGTTGTAGTGGCTTTGTTGACATGGTTGGTGTTGACTCAGATCTACGTTGTCACTTCAATCATCCTTGTCTTTCTCCTCTTGATAATCACACAGGTCACCCCATGCTTCTTCATCTGGAATCTTGATCTTCATTAACCTTCTTTATATTTCATCAGCTTCAGTGTATCTTGCAAAAGTATGTTTGACTGTGAAAATGTACTTCAGTTCATGCTCAATGTAGATTTGATTGCTCGTAGCTTCCAGCAATGCTTTTCCTGTGATGTTGCCTTTAATGTTAAAAATATTTGTAGCATCTTTGGCTATTCCTTGGAGCCTATTGACATAATCTTCTATGGCCATGATTTTTTCATTAATAACAAATAGAGAAGGGAGACCTTTATGTGTTAAAGGCTCAATTCTGTTGAAAAAGATGTTACTGTTAGCTCCAAATTATGACATTTTTCTTCTAGTTGTACATTCAAGTTCTTCTTAGTTAACACCTTTTTCACCTAAAGAATAGTTTATGTTCTATCTGCTACTCCCAACTCTTATAGCTCATACCTATTCCTTGAATTAAGAAATTTGATTATCCTGTTGGCTATTGTTGGCATGTTACCCAACTCTATATTAGTAGCTAAAATAACTTCTTTAGATTTTTCAACCAACTCCTTTTGTTCAAAGATAATTTGGATGTTGGGCCAAATTTCATTCATGCATTGATGATGTTATTCAAAATGATCTCCTTCACTCTTCCTAGAGTGTTGCCAATAGATGATTCTTTTTCAAATTTTTGCAGCTTTTCAATCAAGCTCTTTGTCCTCTGCATCTCCATCGAATGTGCACTTTCGTCCCTTTTTATTTGATCCTGTATCACATTAACTTGAGTTTCTAGTCTCTTGGTCTCCTCAGTCTGAAGATTCATGCCCTCCATGGATCTAGCTAGTTGTTATGTATTGCTTCCTATCATTGTAGTAGTAGTTGCTGGAGTGGTTGTAGGAAGAGTTGTGAGAGGAAGAGCCTCCATAATGGTGCTGGCCAATTTTGTTGCCTTTTCTTTTTCTTGTAGCATTTGCTCCATCTCTACTTCCATTTGTTAAATTTGAAGAGACTGCTCCAACTTCATCATCTCAACCTTTTGACTCTATGTTTCCTCTATCTCCTTGGTCAAGGGATCATCTATTGTAGGCATCTTGAGCTGCTTCTTCAAAGCTGCTATATCCATTTATTTTTTCTTAATTATCTCTTCTATTGATTTTACATCTAGGGATCATAACCAATTGTTACTACTAAGTCTTACAAAGACTTAATTCTGTTGTCCTTTGATTGAGATGAAATTTTTTCCATCTTTAGCTGAGATTGAGCATTTGATAAGGCCACCTGCATTTTGAATAAACTCATGGAAGTACTCATTAGAGTAGATGTGATCATTTCACCTGTTTGCTTGTGCATTTCCAGTTGATCAATAGGATGAACACTTCTGGCATCAAACTCAAAAGAAGTTTGTTTGTAATATGTTGGATTTTTAGGCTTTGTTGTCTGTGCTTCCAAGAATTCCATATGCATTTTGCCTTTTTCAGAATCAAAAGCTGAGAGGAGTCTTCCTTGGGAAGTTTCACTATGTTTCCAAAATTGAGCATAAGTGCTCTTTTTCAATATCTCATTCCTAATTTTAATCTCCCTGAAAGTGTCAAAGACAGTCTCCTCCTTTTCTCCAGTTACATTTGTAGATGTGGAAACTTGAAGAGACTGATGTCTTTCTGAAATTGGAGTGGCAAGAAGAGATTGACCTCCAGTTGGGGATGAATCCAGAATGTCACTGAGATTGATGACTATTTGTTGCAATGATTCTTTTCCTATGTCCATGTGCATCCTGGCCCTTTTTCTAAATTTTAATTTGAATTCCTTCATAGAAGTATCAATCCCTAATGATTGATCTTCCCTTGGCCTTTTCCCTGTTATTCCCTTTTCTTGTTCTTTACCCTTGTCTGATATGTCTTCTGTTCTCTGCCTTTCTTGTTGCCTTGAAGTTTGTGCACTTGAAGAAGAAATTACTTGTTCATCTGCCTCTTGCATTGTATCAGGCATCCACTCAATCTGGTTCATATATTTTTCTATTTCAGGCCTTTGAGTGTGAATGTAAGGTGTTGACTTGTTCTCCACCCTTTTCTTGGAGATGATGCCCCATGGGTCATAGGACCATGTAAACCTGTGATTGAATTTCATTTCCTTCAATCTCTAATCTGCCTCCTCACCTATTGCTCTGTTGTGGCAACTAAAAGGACCAATCTGGGATTTGATCCTAAATTGCGACTTTTCTTAGCTACTACAAAATGCACTTCATCTACGTTAATCATTTGCTTGATATATTCAAGTGTGAAGATCCTCATGGGGAGGAAATTTGGCAGCTTGTAAGGGGCCAACTCACATCCATATACTCTTAATCCAATATATAATTTTGGTACAAATACCAATCTCATGTTCTTGCTTGTTCTGTCAATTGCATGATCCTTTTAATTTCTTCATTGATTCTGGGCTTTGTAGTCCCACTGAGGAGGCTCATTGTTGGGTGAACAAACATTTCTACAAATGTTTTGTAGCTGAAATCCTTTTCATCCTTCATTTCTAAAGTTGTCTAGGAAATAACATATTGGGGTTCACCTTCTTCTTTCAGCTTGCTCATTGTAAACTGGAACTTGTCTGCCTGAAAATAAACAAACATATATACCAGAACTGAAGAGTACTGAAACACTTTCTTTGTGATGAAATTTGCAAATTGCTCATGGATGGCATATGCTAGGAATTGACTGAAATTGAATAGGACAGAGGGCTTTGATTTTGTTGATAATATGGATAGGAAACCTATAATAGCTTCATCAAGCCACTAATATGAATAATATCCTAGTAAATAAGAAAGAACAATGACTATATGTTTGGTTCTATCAGGAAAAGCCAAGGAGGAATAAGGAGGATTCTTGCTTGGTAGTGGGGTTTTCTCAATCATAAAGAATTCTAAGGTTTTGGCTCTCTTAGTGAAGTCTAGCCTCTGATACATCTCACTAAGAATCTCATGGGAAAAGGCAGTGGTTCCTTTAATGATAGGAACCTGCATCATCTGCATAATAGACTTGGCATCAATGGTAAACAATATGTGTCATGTTGGGGCCATCATTGCCCTTTGCTGTGGGTTATAGCATAGGAGGAATTTCCTGATTAGTTTTGGGAAGCTATGGGTTTTAGGAAAGATATAGAAGGGAAAATTAGTGTCCCATAGCCCTATGTCATCCACTTCATCCACAAATTTATCATCCCACCAGTAGTAGATGTCAAATAAATCAAACTTTGAGAGTGTCTCATGTATTTTGAAGTCCCTATCTGCAAAGGGTATGTGATCCAAATCCACTAGTGGGTGCACCATTGGATTAAACACCTCCAGTTCTTTCTTCTTTGGTGGTATGGTTGTTTTCTGTAAAAAAACTTTAAACCTTAACTATGTTGGATTTGCATTTGAACTACTACATAAAGGGATGAGAAGAAATGGGAATTCAGAGAGGGAGAAAGAAAGGGAATGAATAGGAAGTGGGATTCGAGAAGGGGAATGCTTGACAATTGCAGAAAAATGGAGTTTTCTGCCACTGTGTGGTTGTTTCAATGTGCTCACTGCTTTATCTGTGTCTGACTGGATGAGTTTTGAATTACACCTGTAAGTAGATAGAGCACGTTAAAATTTGTAAATTGTGTGAAATGGTGCAATTGTATTTTTGGGGTGTTCCCGTTGGATTGGCCTAAAGTGGCGCAAGTCCATTGGTTAATGGTCCAGCCAATTGAATGCACAATGGTAGAGCATGAGAATTTAGGTGATAGGCCAATGGGACAGAATGGCTTCGTGAGGTGGTAGGAGTGGTAAACGGTTAGAACGGGGGAGGTGGTTTAGAGAAGGCGGAAACCACTTTTCAGGGGGACCTAGGAGAGGTAAGCGGAATGAGTGAGGGGGGGTGCGAAATCCCTAGAGTGTGACACGTCACTGGTTTGAAACCATCGATTTCAGACCCCCCTCCACCCGGCATTAACTTTCAGAGGGTAAGGGGGGCCGGAAAGTGATATGGGTCGTCGGATCAAATGGTGGGTGCGGAGATTTGATGAGAGGTGAGGGTGGGTTATGTTTGATGTGATTGGTACGTGAGTGGTGGGGTAGGAGAATTAATAGGGGGGAATATTGAATAGGGGTATGGAATAAGGTTAGGGAAAATAACATAAGACCCCTTCCCCTTTTTAATTTATTTTCCCTACATTAGAAAAAAACATTGAGATATGTCATCAAACCTTAAAAGAACTTTTCATGTCTTTTTCCCTTTGCAACTCTGCTTAACCTACCTATTTTTATTTTTCTAGTCTAACTTTTTTTATTTCTTTTTGCATTTGCAGGGTGCATTTGGACCTGCAGACCCTTTCACTTTTTCTTTTTCTTTTTATTCCTAACCTAATCTATCACTTATTTCTCCCATTGGTCAAGATTGAACAGTTGAATCAATTTCCTTTCTACCTAACTATTGATTTTCCAAGCTTAAATTGTTTGACATATCTTTATTTTCTGCCCTATCAACAGAAATTGAAATTTGTTCAATCATGCTAAGACTGTATGATTTGAACAACATTTGGGGTTTTCTTTTTCTTCTCATTTTTTTCTCTTTTGTTCTTTTTCTCTTTTTTTACATACCCTCTTTTTATTTCTTTTCTTTTCATTTTTTTGTGAAATTGATTGAATATTGAAATCTATGAACAACTTGAAATCCGCAAACTATGAAATACTCAACCTTGAGATCCTATAAATTATAAGACCCTAACACAACAAAATAACAAAATGTTGAAAATATCTTAGTAAGTAAAATATAAATATAGCCTTTGATATTGAATTCAAAGCTCCTCACCCATCTGCCATATCAACGGGCATCCCATGATAACGGGCCCATGACAGAGTCATGTCGTAATATATTTCCTTTATGGACCGGAAAATACAAGGAGAGAATTAATATGTCACAAACCTTGCAACCTTCATTATTGTATTGAAATGTAAAATGTAATTTGAAAAACAAAGGTAGATGAGATTATTTTTCTTTGCTTAAAACCAAAACATATTTTATCAAGAAATCAACCGAAGTTGTGTGAAAATGCATATGATGAAAGAGAAAATTAGTGTTCAATGCTCCTCGTCTGGTGTAGTCTAGTTTGACTATTCAGATCGGGGATGGACAATCACTCCATCTTGATATTGATGAAGAGATTGGGTCCCAACTTTGGTAGGGAAACAAGATCTTTATCCACTGGTTTGAGATGAAATATAATAAAGGAGAGAAAAAGATGAATTTATCGAAATAAAATCTATTGTTGAAGGGACTGATGGAGAAATGGGAATGAGTGCTGAGGAGGTTGCTATTAAGATGGAGAGAGGAAAAACAAATTACCCACAATTGATGTACAAATCTAAACTGTATGAACATCTTTATTGAGGAATTAGTATCAAACAAAGGATTAATACCAGAAATATGATGGTTGATTCACATTACCAACAATATGTGGTCTAAAGGAATCTCAACAATGAAGAATGGAATATAAAAAGGATTGATTAAGGAAGAGTAAGTAGACCTAAAGTGGTATATGTTACGTGTCATTTGTTACCTTCTGTCAAGTAAGAATAATGTTACAATGGCATGTTAGACTGATATGGCATTATTTGAAGTGAAGGACCATGAGGAATGGAATGTTACAAGTCTCAGCCTAGATCAGATATGTGTTACGAGGATGGAACATGAGGAATGGAACTGTCTACCAAAACAAAGGATTCCAAAATAGAGTAGTTATATAGAAAAGAATATTGGACCTGAGGATAGAGCCAAGTCAAGGATGCCATAACAGTGTCATGGAATACAAGTCAAAACAGTCATAATGCCAAAACAGAGGAATTGCAATGAAACGTTTCATATACATTACAACTCAGATACGTAGCAATGCCAGAGAATATCAGAGGATATAATTATGTGAAATCGGAAGAAAAGATTGGTACTATTGAATACTTATGACAGGATCTTTTTTTCAATGATTCGTGAAGGCCACAATAAGTAGAGATTTTTGCTTTCAGTTGTATTTTTTCTACTTGCGCTAACAGAGAAGCAAAATTGTTGTGGGTTGATGTATGGTCCAAGAGTTTCAGGAGGCTTGAATTTCGCATTGCACATGTACTCAATAAGAACTATCAATCTAAGAGAGAAGATACATTTTCATGTTGTCACAAGAAATAGATAATAGACATGGCTATGTTTGTATCTCATCTGCAACATATCTCATGTTCATTCTTTAAATCCACAACACAAACTTCCAATGGAACGTACCTAAATGTCTTATATTGGATCGATATTGTATCCATATGTATATGAATATTTGAACATTACAAATAATGAGGTTGTGCCCAAAACTATCCAACTCCAATTTTCATGCCCAAGTTGCTGATACAAAATTTTTGAATCGTTGTGAGAGGGAGTTCTCGGTGAAGATAGATAGAGGAAGAAAATATGGTTATTTTCCTTTGTTCTTATAAATGATAAAAATGGTGATACTATAGACCACCTACAAACTACATGAAGAAAGAGTAGTCTACGTAAAAATAATTTTGGCAAAGAAAGAGCAAACTACGTGAAAGAGAAGACTACACAGGCTACATGGAAAGTTTCATTCTTTTCAAGACATGGCACTCCTTGGATTTCTAAAACTTTATGTAGAGGACGTTATTTACAAATTCAAAGATCTCAGGATACATGAAGTCAAACTTTTTTTTAGTCTTTTATATTGTTTATGTTCCGGTTGTCCGTTGATTTCCTTAATGTTCCTGCAGAACGATAATGTGGCACACCAGTACTTATATTACATGGTGAATTGGAGTTTATGTTTGTGGATGGCGCTTGCCCCACACCTAGATGTGGCTATGAGGATTCATTACAGGATTTGAACTCAACAAATGACTTTCAATGCAACTCAGAAAGTGAAGGAAATGAGTATAGAATCTAGATGCCACCAATTTTGGATAGTAATGAACAAGATGTATTTTATAATCTGAACCATGAATTTATACTTTGGTAGTATTGTGGTCTATTCTAGATCATGAACTTGCGATGACCTTTTTTTATGCCATAATATAATGGAAAGTGTTATCCAAGTACAAACTGAAATGCCAGGGTACTGAACTAAAGCAATTTGAAGCAAAATTGTTTGATGACGATGCTATTTCTTTCTTATGTTATGGAGAGGATCAAATCAATGTTGTCATCAGTGTCAAAGGGTATTGTTGGTAAATTTGTCATGACAGAAAAGGGTGTTGAAGGTTTTATGTGGTAGTTTATGCATGCACCCCACAATTGATAGTATGTTTATGATCGATGTCAAAGATATGAGTATGTTGATATTATGTACAATTGTTAGAATGCTATAGTTGAGTTTGTTAAGGTATAAACCTAACCCCTTTATCTATGTAATAAGCCTAAGGGCCCTAGTCTGAGTCATAATTAGTTAGTTGAGTCAATAAATCTCATAAGCAATTATCCGCATTAATAATATTTGTAAGTAGTTGACCCGCATTATAGAAAAGGAACCACAATTAGTTATAAATGGGACATAGTCAATATAAAAAGTGGTTACCCCATATTATGCAAGGGACCACTGGTAGTTAGGGTTTTGGATGTCATAAATCTATAAATAGTCTTAAATAGCAAGGGAAGAATCATCGAGTTTTATTGTAATTGAGTTATGCTTTGTTGGAGGTTGCCCCCTCGAAGAGGCAAGTGAACATTTTATTATGCTTCTGAATAATAAAATATCTTTGCAACTTGTCTCCATTCATGTGATATTTCTATGTTTCTCACAATATTGTTTCGTATTTCTGGCATTCTATTATTCTCACAGGTCAAGTGCATAACAAGTGGTATCATAGCACTTTCCAAAGCTAGTTGTACCTCCAATTTTGGTAGAATATTTTGTTAGGCTAGAGATGTGTTTTGACGTCTTTAAACCACGAGATCTGTTGTTGAGGGCATAAACCTATAGATTTGGGGAGGCATGCAAATAGGAACTACAAGAGGTGGTCACGCTTCTTGGATTCCCTTATAACCCTTGTGGGTACCCCTTAGAGTAGTAGTGCATTAGACAGAACCATGCATGGACTGCACTTTCACATACACTTGGGTATATCAGAAGCCCCCCCTAGGGTAACCTGAAACCTAACCTTAGATAATTTTTTGATTATATTTTTTCTACATTACACTAAGAACAATACTCGGGGAGATTATTCGAATGTAAAATAGGGTAGTCAGGTAGTACCGCTAAAGGTACGTTTGATCCTCCTTAGTTAACACTTTGAAATATTGGTTCGAGAACTACTGTTGGACCCCTGTGTATATTGTGATCTATAGCACCTGACACTCCTTTGTGACAATAGTTCCCTCAACTATCTAAATATCTCCCCCTACCTTTTCATCTAAATCATATCTAATAGTTGGGGTTCGACCGTCGTTATATATATATCAGATACACCAGTTGGTGTTCTGTTGTCGTTATACTAATCAAATTCAACACTTGGTCTTTTCATAATGCAGATGAGACTATTTGTTCAGTGAGGGTTTTGGCTGCCATAGTCCATATCAAATTTTTAAAACACATTTTATAGTGCCAAGACCATGGGGTTTCTATTACTACAATCCAGCTCTGGTTTTCACAGAATATTTGGTAGTATCAAGCATTTTGGATTTTGGCCACTACAGTATTGATCAACTAGAAGTAAAACTCCATTCGAAGTAAACAAAAAATTTTGGGGCCATCATGGGACACTTGTAAGAGACCTATCCCATTAGATTCGGGATGACAAGTTGATTACAATGGTACCATTCCCCTATAAGCCCACAATTTTCATGTGGTCCCAAATTTTTCCCAACACGAATTCAAGTGACCCGCATCACTAGACTCCTAATCTTGCCCTCTTTCCACACATACTTCTCTTAAGTAAGCTCAAAATTTGACAAAGGCTAGTCTGTGTACATTACCCAGTTTAGAGTTATGGCTTTCAAAAATTTTGACGCCCTCGAGAAAAAATTCTATGAATTCCAAACATCCATCAAAGACAAAATCGACAGACTCTCACAAGTATTGCATGACCTAACCAAGTCATGTGAACCCATAGGGGAATAAAACAGTGTGGATGCACATGTAGAAGGAGAACCTATCCATCACATTCATTTCCATGGAGGTCACCAATATTCGAGCCACCGGACACCCAAGCTGCACATGTACAAATTTGATGGCTCTAACCCAGTAATATGGGTGGAACAAATGGAGCAATATTTCCACCTCAATATTATTTGCGATGATGAAACTAAACTACATGTTTGAGCTCTTTACTTGGATCAAGAGTAATGGCAATAGTGGCAGTGGCATCAAAAATGCTATCCAGTGAGGCCAACTTTGACCATGTTCTCTAGAGCCATTTATGACTGCTTTGATCGGGAATCTCACTTTTTGGGTCATCTCACTAAGCTAAGGAAAATGGGTATGGTACAAGGCTACATTGTAGCCTTCGAACAATTGTTCTAGACTGAGGGACTAGGATATGCCTTTTACATGGAATGTTTCATCAATGGCCTAAAGGAAGCCATCCAATCCCATGTATGAATGCATCACCCAGCTACTTGGTTGCAAGAATGTTGCAAGGCCTTAGATACAGAATTCACCTTAAATTTCCATTCTAGTCATCCAAATTTCATCGCATGGGCACGTCCCACCCAACCTATGGGCCCCACCCAAACACTTAACGTTTAAAAGTTGTTGCTAACAGAAATGGCCGAAAGAAGGAAATAAGGACTTTACTACTACTGTAATGACAAATACTCCCTGGGACATAAATGCAAGGAACCAAAATTATTTCAAATCGATGCTACTAAAAACAACTCTACCAATGAAGCTTCATCCACTAAAGTTCCTGAGGAGGAAGAGGTTGAACCCATAACATCCCTGGACATTGATACTATAGCTACGCCAATTGAGTCGGTTATCTCACTCCATGCACTGGTTGTCATTTCTTCTCCCCAGACTCTCAAAATCTAATGTTTTCTTAAACATCGGTCAGTAGTGGTGTTGATTGATAGTGGCAACATGCAAAGCTTTTTCCATAAGAGAGTAGTAGAAGTCATTCATTGTTTTTTTAGGGAATTATATAATTTCCAAATCCTTGTCACTAATGGGGAGACCATGAAATGTGAAGGACACTGTGAAAATATTAAGGTTCAAATGGGGGATTATCACCTCAACACCCCCATGTTTTCCATTGAATTGGTGGTTGTGACATTGTCCTTGGTTCTGAATGGATCTCCACAGTAGGCCCTATCACAATGGACTTCCAAGAATTATATATGAGCTTTAAGAAAAAAAACCACACTCATACCCTACAGGGACTCCAGGAAGGTGCTCCTACTATCATCAGCTCTCATCAAATGGAGAAGCTTTTAAAAAAGGGAGATCATGGGATAGTTACACAATTTAATGTCATCCATGTCATTGAATCCACTCCTCATATTCATCCTAATATGCAACAAGTATTAGATCACCACCATCGAGTATTTGAAAAATGATAAGGACCTCTCACCCTTTAGGGGTGAACATGTTCATAGCATCGCTTTTCTCTTGGGTACCCAACTACCAAATGCCCTCTCGTATTGATATCTTTTTGCACAAAATAATGAAATTGAAAAAAACATCAAGGAACTCCTCAAAGTTTGTGTTATTCGTCCCAGCACCAGCCCTTATTCATCTCCAATGGTCATGGTTCTAAACAAAGACGGTAAATGGCACATTTTCCAAACATTAGATCCCTTAACAAGCTCACTATCAAGGAAAAATTTCCTATCCATATAGTTGATGATATGCTTGACGAACTACATGGTGCCAAATTTTTTACCAAGATGGACCTATGCTTGGGTTGTCACCAAATACAAATGAAGGAATTTGACATTCCCAAGACAACCTTTTGAACTCATGAAGGCCATTATGAATTCTTGGTCATATCATTTGGTCTTTGTAATGACCCATCCACTTTTCAGATCCTCATGAACAACCCTCTGAAACCATATCTCAGAAAATTTGTCCTGATCTTTTTTTATGATATTCTTATCTACAACATAACATGGTACACTCACCTTTAGCATGTTGACCATGTATTGCAGTTGCTTCAAGATCATAAACTATTTTTCAAATTATCCAAGTGTTCCTCTGGCATGGAAGAAGTAGAGTATTTGGGACACATTGTGGGTTGTGGAGTGAGAATTGATCCGAAGAAGGTTCAAGAAATGTAAGATTGGCCCCAACCAAAAACCTTGAAGATTTTGAAGGGATTCTTGGGTCTCACGGACTACTATTGCAATTTTTTTTTGTAATTATGGATGTATTTCCTGGCTCCTCACTAATATTCTCAATAAAAAATCATTTCTCTGGATTGATGTCACTAACCAGGCCTTCTTGGCTCTCAAATAGGCCATGTGCTCCACTCCAGTATTGACCCTACCAGACTTTACAAAACCTTTTGTGATTGAATGTGATGCTTCAGGTATGGGTATTGATGCACTATTAATGCAAGAGGGTATACCATTGACTTTCACGAGTCAAAAAATCAGTGGCAAGCATCTAAATCAATCTACATATGAGAAAGAAATGATGGCCATCTTACATGCATAGAAAGTTGGTGACCATATTTATTGGGGCATCATTTCAAAATATGCACTGGCCATCATAGCCTAAAATATTTCCTCGAGAAATTCCTATCATCACCACAATAAAATAAATGGCTCATAAAAATGTTGGGATATGGTTATGAGATAATTTAAAATAAGGGGGTATGACAATGTAGTGGTCGATGCCTTATCACACCAATTTGAGGATGAGGTCACCCTTTTACCCCTCTCTCTACACATACCATATTGGATTGAAGAAGCTCATCATGACTTTTTCTCCCATCCATCTTTGTCCCAACTCATTAATAGATTGCAATCAGATCTTGATTCCTCGGAGGACTACTCTTGGAAGGATGAGGTTTTTCTCTATAAGGATCAGGTAGTGTTATCCCTGACCTGCACCATCAAAACCATCATCTTGGAAGATTTGAACTCCTCTCTTATTGCAAGACATTCAATCTTTCATAATAATTTTCATGAGAACACCGCTCTTTCTTTTGGACCGACATGAAGAATGGAATTCTTTATGTATTCCATCACAACAAAGAGGAAACGATCAAGATATTGGGAACCTTACAGCCCTTTCCATTCCCTAATTCCATTTTGGATAGATGTTTCCATCGATTTCATTACAGGTCTCCCAAAGTCACGTAACAAATTTGGCATCATCGTGGTTGTTGACTAAATTTCCAAATAAGCTCATTTTTGTGCTCTACCACACCCATTTACCCCAACATTGGTGGCTCAAGTTTTCATGGACCAAATCTACATGGCATGTTGATTTCCATTATGTATGAATGAGACCCTACTTTTGCCAGCAAATTTTGGCAGGAAGTTTTCAAACTTCAAGGCACCCAACTCCCATTGAGTACAAATTATCATCCCCAAACTGATGATCAAACAAAAGAAATCAACAAATGTTTGGAGACCTATCTAAGGTGCTTCACTTCAAAAAAGCATCATCAATGGGTACAACAGCTTCCTTTAGCTGAAACGTGGTATAATACTAACTATCATGAAGCCACCAAGCTTATGCCAAATGAGGTAGTGTATGTCCAACTCCCACCTTCACCAGCTTCTTATATCCTGCAGAATTGTGTCACCATGATTACTCATCTCAAAGATAATCTACATCAAGCTCTGAATAGAATGAAGCAATAATCTGACCAACACTGTTTAGAGAGGTTATTTCAATTAGGTGGCCAGGTGTTCCTTTGACTCCAACCTTATGATAATACCTATCACAAATAAAATGGATGTGAGAAACTAGCAACAAAATTCTATGGGCCTTATCAAGTACTTTAGTGTATAGGAGAAGTCACTTACAAACTGGTTGTACTGACTACATTAAAAATCCACTCAATATTCCATGTATCCTACCTCAAGAAAGTTGTAGGGAACAATTATATGGTTTAAAGAAGTTTTCCATAATTGGATGAGGAAGGTTCACTTTGGTTCTGACCCGAACATATCCTTGATACTCGCAAAATACATCTTAATGACCACACGATCAAGGAAGTCCTCATCAAGTGGAAAGACACCTCTCCAGAAGATGCGACATGGGAACGAGCCATTATTCTTCAGCGTCTTCCGCAACTTCAGCCTTGAGGACAAGGCTTCTTTTGATGGGGCAGGTCATGTTAGAGTCCAACCCTAACCCCTTTATCTATGTAATAAGCCCAAGGGGCATAGTCAAAGCCATAGTTAGTTAGCTCAGTCAATTAAGCCCGTAATCATTTATCCACATCAATAATAAAGCGGACCAAAATTAGTTATAAATGGGTCATATTTAATAAATAAAGTGGCTAACCTGTATTATTGAAGGGAAAAACTAGTAGTTAGGGCTTTGGACATCATAAAGCTATAAATAGTCTTAGATAGCAAGGGAAGAATCATTGAGTTTTATTGTAATTGAGGTCTACTCGGTTGGAGGTTTCCCCCTCGAAGCGGCAAGTGAACATTATATTATGATTTTGAATAATAAAATATATTTGCAGCTTGTCTCCATTTATGTGATATTTCTGTGTTTCTGGCAATATTGTTTCGTATTTCTGGAATTACGTTATTCTCGCAGGTCAAGGGCATAACATAGTTTAATATTGTTTATCAGTGAGTGAATATGATGTGAAAATGAAAATACTTAAATATTTTTTGATGTAAATGCTTGCAACTTTTTAGTTGATGATGTTGAAAGAATCTGTTGCCAAGCAGCGAGTTATATTGCAGAGGTCATAGTTGCAGAGGTGTGTTGTAGATGTTGTGATGTGAAGTGATGTTGAAATATGTGGTCAAGTGTAGAGGTGTATGAAAATTTTATGATGTAGGTGCATAGATATATTGTGATGTGAATTATTGGCATTGGTTTTTCCTTGACTCATACAATCATTAAAGTGGTTGATATTAATCTTTTAATATTATTTGAGGATTATTAATTTTGTTTAAATATTCAATTTTAAAAAACGTGAATTGAATACATTGAACACAAAGAGTTAGACTTTCATTTCATATTCCTACATGGAATACTAATAGTCAACAAGCTATGTACATAAAAATATGTGCTTTTGGATGGCATGATGGTTCATTTTATTAGAGAGAAAACTTATTTTTGTGATACCTAGTTTGTGAGTTACTTGGCACAAAGAGAATGTGGAAGAGGATCATATGTGATGTAGAAATAAGGAGAAGGAGCAAAGAGTACATAACATATACAGAGAGATGGAGTTATTCAGCACTAAATGCCAGGTAAACTGACATATTAAAAATTTTATGTATCATGGGATTGATGTCTCCTTTCATGTAGTAGCTGGAAAAAGAGCAGGTTGGAGCCTATAGAAGAGGGAGTAGGATCTTCCCAGCAAGTTGTAGGTTGTAAAATAAAATCGAGGTAGGAACCTATTATAGGTAGAAGCCTACATAAGATTGATGTAAGTGGGAGTGGGTGCTTTGAGCAAGTTGTATCTTGAAAAATAGCAGATAGGTTGGAGCCTCCAAAATTTGATGTAAAAAGGGAGTGGGTGCTTGATTTACATCACAACAACAACAAAAATGTGGTTTTTTATTTTATGAGTTTCCACTTATATCTAGTGTCCACATGCGTTTCATTTTTTTCTTGATTCTTATGTTGTAGTTTAATGTTGTTTACATGTTAAATATGTTTTCCATATGATCTAATGCTACTCATTTAATAGGCCAAATAACTATAAGAAAGAAAAGTAAAAATAGAATTTTGATGACCATGAATGCACTATATTGATTCACCCCCCCTCTTCAAGTTTCCAATAGGGACCAACAAGTAGACCTGGTGAAGGTAGAAGAAAAAATCATACCTAGTGAAGGTAGAAGCAACTAATAGACCTAATGAATATAAAATTAGTATGTAAACTTGGAGCAGATTTGTGTCTCCTGTAGGTTGGTGACTACAAATCTTGTAGTAGAGGGGATTTGTTTCCCTTGTAGTTTGGTTCCTACAAATATTGCAATAGGTGGGATTGGTATCTTCTATAGGTCGGTGCTTAAAAAGTTTGCAATAGTAGGTTGGTACCCACAAAGTTTGTATTAATAGGTTGGTTCCTAATGTTACAAGTCATTCTGCCACATCCGATAAAATGGCCTGGAAATAGCCATTGACACTTTCCATTCATCCCCTAAAAATCCTAGAACATTTTCTCTCTAAGAAGTCCAAGAATTCTAGGTTAAATAGCTAAAAATCCTAGTTTTTAGCCCCATCTCACTTTCCCTTTGAGAAACTTTCACTAGTTGCAGGTTGTACACTGAGAAAATGCACTAACCCATGCATGTTTCCTTTGCTACAAGTTTGATGGGCTCTAGAATTTGGTAAAAATAAAAATAAAAATTGAATCTTCTCTTTCCAGAAGCTTCCAAGGTTGGTTTTAACCATTTACTATTAATTACAATATTGAACGCATACTCTTGAGGTATTATCTCTTACCCCCATATAATATCCTCCATTATATGTGGATATAAGTTCTAGATTGGTAAATCCCAAACCACCACATTTACCCTATAAATTTACTGTCTCCCGTGGAGTTTGGGTTGGATTTTGGAGACTCTTAGTTATTCCCTCATGTTGTTGATTTGTGCCTAAGGATCCATTATCCATCCATGCACTTGAGTTTTGATTGAAGGCTTGCTTTGTGACAAGAGTAGGACATGATAGTTAGGAGACATCTACAAGGTCAAGATCTGTAAAGGGTTGCAATTTCTCCTATATTCAAAAATATAAAAAATTCTTTGTTTTCCTATACTTATGTCTCATTGAGGCATATGTATTAGAATGCCTTATTGACTCATTGTTTAAATATATTAATACATTTTCTTTGTATGTTGTAGTGATCTTGCTTGTTCTATTTTTTTTTCATGTCCTATTTATAGCATTTGTAGTTGGATTTAAATCTTACAAGTAGGGAGAAGAGGATAACTTGTGTTGGATTCCAGGTAGGTCCTTCCTCCATGTTCTAATTTCTCTAAGGAAAGCTTACGTATTTTTTTTTGTTGTTTCTATTGTTTCTAGATCAAGCCACTAGATCTAGGGAATTCACTTCTATCCGCAAAAGAGAACTATCTATCAAACAACTTGGTGACTCCTTTATGGAATGAGATGTTCCTTTAGTGGTCTCCTTTGTCTAATATTTTTAAAGCTTTCAAATCGACTCAATTTGACTTGTTCAGATAGTAATTAGCCTTAGGAAATTCTATTCATGAGCTTGGTAGGGTTTGAGTTTCATCTTTTAAACAAAATCAACCCCAGTGCACTTTTTGGTATGAGACAGAGCGACCCAGCACACTAGTATCTCTCTTTGAGTGGGATGAATTGCATTGGTTGTCATATATAAAATGCGATCATCCCTGTAGGATGAAAAAATACATTTTTTTTCCTTTCTTTGAGTTTTTTTTAGTTGTATTATTTGTTTTATTGAGTCTCTAAACTAATCATTGTCTCTGTAAATCCATCAGTGTGTTTACATTTAAGAGCGATAGCCTTTTGATGAGAGTTTGTTTATTGTTATTTCTTCTTATCAATTAGGGTTTGTGAGAAATTAGATTGATTATTGATTTAATAAAAGGAATTTTCATATTATAGTTCTAATCTGTGTGAGTTGTTTCGATCAATAGTCTAGTTACATTTCATTTAGAAATTTTTCATTTTTTTTCATTGTATTGCATATGGGGCTTTGAATTGAATTGGAATTGTGCAATTGAAATATCTCGTTAGGAATATTTTGTTTGCTTCATCATTGTGTGTTTCTTCCTTCTCGTAGATTGATCTTCATTGAAAGAAAAATATTTATTTTTATCATGTTAGTTGCATCATAGGAAATTCAGGTGAATTTGTTTTGTGAGCCTTGAAATTGAAACTTAATTGAAGATCAACTTTAAAATTTATTCAATTTAACCTAAGGAGCATTTGGAATATTAATGACATACATAGAGGTCTAGTCTAGAAGATGTGTTTCAGTGTCTTTAAACATAGGAGTTATCATTACTTATTTGTGTTACATTCTGTGGGTAGTCGTTATTCCACGTATGTAAGTATATAGGATCATTCTCCACGTACCTTCGGGTATATCGGATGGCACTCCACGTATGAAAATCATATCAAAATTATTCTTGTCGTACAGGACGTATTAGACAGCACTACCACGGACGATGATTCCACATACCTCAAGTAAATGGGAAGTCCCCACTAGGTTGCAAACTTGCCATAAGTAACCAAGTCAGTCACCTTGTTTGGATTGCCTACACGTACTGGAAACAGTGTTCTACAGTATAGAATAACTTGGTAATTCCTTTATATTGTTTTTATTTCTATTCTAAAATCAATTAATCAATCATGAAACAACATATTCAGTGTTCATGAGACATTAAATTATCGCTTTACTCCTTAGTAGACCTTAGGTTGAACCTAATGGAAATTGTTCCGAAGTGCAACAGTCAAGGAAGCCCCTCTAACAAGAATCTTAGTACTCTCCCTTTTTTTGGAAATATTTATGCTCCTTATATGGCTATGTTATCCCTTCTTGGATTTACCATAGGTTTACCGATATGGTTTTTTTCAACCTCCTTGGCTCCAATGTCTTGGTTGCTTCGAAACCCGACTCTTTGCTTGAACAACATCAACCTCAAGTTGGCCCTTTTCCTTCTTCCCTTTCTTCTTCCTCGCCTAATGAAAGTATTGGTGTTAGTAACCAGGAGGCTAAGAAGACATCAAAGCCAAATAAGCAAGGGGGGAAACAAGAAACCATTTATTTGATGTAGCTAGTCCTTCAAAGCCCCATAAAGTCAAATCCGCTTGCATGCTTTGTAAGGGTAACCACCTCCTTAGATATTTTCCTCGTATTGCTCAGGTATTAGAAGTGCAGTCTGCAGGCTCGTATCATCCCTTGTCGTCGGCCTCTGGAGATCATGTTGGTGACCAACTGTCAACTAGTGTTAATCAAGTCCATAAAAAGAAGGTTAAAGTTAAGTTTCCCTATAAGTTATGTTAATGGAATCATCCAATTCAACTTTTCCCTTGTTTGGATGAAGCCTCCAAACTGTTAGAAACCGTTACTGCTTCTCAACAATAGCTTCTAGCTGGTTACCGAAAATTTTCCATGAATTTGTTACGAATATAAATTATATAGAAGTAAATAAATATAAATACTAAATAATCAAGTAATGATTATGTTAAGTAGTCATTAGTTAAGTGAAAAATCATGTCTAAAAGACATGCCTAGTCACAAAAGAACACACTCTTAGGTATATATGTGGGTTCTCATTGTAACATTCAAATCACTTATACATTTTTATATATAATAAATTATTACTACAAATACCTCTTGTGTATTTTTACATTAAATCCAACAAGCTATAAGTTTTGTTGCTTTAGTGGTATCAGAGTCATGTCACATTATATAACCATGTGATTCTTTGAACATTGTTCACCGCACAATATGCCATTATGTTCACATCCTGAATTCTTGGAGAAGTTTAGTAAAATTCAAGAAACATTTCAGCGTTTAGAAAAATCATATGCAGAATTTAAACCATGTCGAAAGGAAATCAATAACAAGGAAGATAATGGCGGCAGTGAAGAAATGAAACAAGGTGAAGCAAGAAAAGAAGATGTTGATCAGAACGATGATAATGAAAATGAAAATATAATATATAATGATGAATATGAGAATAATATTGATCAAGATGATGATCCAAATGAAGATAATGTGGATGAGGATTATCTTGAGAAACAAGGAGGTGTACAGTATCATAACAATGAGGAAGATGCAGAAGTTTCAGGCGAACTACATGAGACTATAGGTACAAACCAGTCTTTTCTTCTTCATGAGGAAACTAATGGTCTGAGATTTGAAGGTGGTGAGAGTGATGTGATTATTTCTACTATGGTTGTCTCCATTTAAAACGTGGAACTGAAAGAACCTAAACCTGGTCCAATTGATGAGGTGCCAGTCGCTGACAACATATATGTGGTATCTAGTCCACTGCCTGATTCCACAACCACTACCATATCTGAGAATCTGGATATCTTTGTAATTCTTCCTAATTCTCAGCCCAATTCGGTAGCCACATCTGGATCTGCAAATTCATCTTCTCTTATTGCATTTCACACTAAAAAAAAAGTGTGTCTAATGTATCTGAAAGTGATGAGGCTGCTAGTATGTTATACTCAGAAATCAGCCTGGACAGTCTGCTAAACTTTGGCATGGCCATTATGGTCTCAGTTAGAATAATCAGTCATCTACGTACATTCCATGACAAACAATATCCATATACTACTATAAATATTGATACCAAATCAAGTTTTTGTCACTGGGCATGGAAACCCATAACATGATTAACATTGAATCCCTTCAAAGTTATTTCAATTCCAGTAAAACACACAGACAACAAATGCACGAGAAAGCTTTATACAGTCATAGAAGTTTACACACAAAACCCTTCTCTAAATTCCAATTCCTCAAAAAGAATATTTTCTCAATCAAAAGACAGAGACCCAATTGCTTCTTTCAACAAAAGGTTGAAGAAAGAGAACATAATTATCAAGAGTACGGAGAAATAAGCACTGAATCTAGAAGATACAACCTCGAAAAAGAAGAAATGGACCCACACAATGTGTGAAGTGGATGAACTAGCTGAGCATGATAAGTTTTCAAGCCTTTTAGATGAATCCCAAGGGAGTTGGTGGTCACCCTTGGAACAAGTTGTGTTAATTAGAAATAATTGAGAGAAGGTCCCAATAACAGAACTTGTGAGCAAAACAGTGGGTCTATTTTTCCCAAATGTCTTGGATACATGGTTCATTGCCCAGATTGGCAAGATTTACAATGAGCTTCTAAAGAAAGGAGAGGCCTTTGAGATGTTGTTAGTGATGAGCACTAGTATTGCAGCAAAAATGTTGCAACTCCTAGGGCTACCAATTTTACTTCATCAACCCGGGGTTCGTACAAACTTGGAGATGACAGTGTTGTATACACAAATAGATGCAATGGTTCCACTCTTTTTCATTGTTGAGTTGGCGATAAACCACTAGGGTTTATCAAACCAGCCTTCTATTGATTTAGAAGAAGTTTGATTACCAATGGAGAAAGGGGAATTTTACCCTAATTGAGAGAATTGAAATATTATCTATTGCAATAATGAAATACTGAGATAAATGCTTAAATCACACCAATCATCTAGTTATTTGTTAATATATCTTGCTTCAAAATAATTCTAAGATAACACATGTGAAACCTTAACTAACGTAAGCATGCAATCTGATCTAATCAAACACTTTATTGTTGTGCATATGAATGAACATAACAACCTTTTTCTTTTGTCCTTTTTGTGAAAACATGAATGCTAATTCTTCTTGATTGTATGGCAGGTGGGTTAGGTGTGGAGAGAGATGGTTGTGAAGGGTTAGATGGCTTGAGAGGCAAGCAGGGGTATTTTCCTATCTTTCGTGGTGCATTTCTCGCCAGTCGGCCTCAAAACAGGCCACTACAGGTTATCCTACAAGATGTCCTAATTCACGTACAAGATCCTATGTATTCCTATAGGAATAGGCCAAAAGCATGAGTGATTTTGAAAATGGTATAGGGCTTAGGGAAGGTGAGTGATGGAAGTAATAAGACAAGGAAGTGGCTAGGACTTCCTCAGAACTCAAACCCAAGTTTGGATGATGGCTGGATTTGAATGGCAAGTTGTTCTTATGAAATGACAACTCAGTTTATGGACTTAGTGGCTTTTGGGGATCATGGATGGGTGAGATTAGGCTGGGTTTTCTGATATGAGGTCTTCCTGCACTATTGAAACTCTTGAAATACACACATCACTAGTATTTACCCATAAATCATGTCAAAACAAGAAAGATTTCCAACAACATAAGAAAACATAATTTCATCATTCATTTTCCTAGTTCATGCATGGAAATGCATGCAGCCTATTGTAAAACACCATGAAATCTAATATAAATCTGGAGATATCATAAATAACAACTACAACCTATCCTTGAAAAAAAAATATGTTGGCCTAGTTAGTAGAAAACCCTAAATTTCATAAGAAATCGAAATTCTGTCTTTTTGTGGCTAAATGGGAGTTTTCCCTCAAACCATGATCCCTAAAAGGAGGAGTGAGGAAATATCCAATTGTTATCATACTTTTTTATATTCCTTTATCTCTCTAAAGCTATTGTCAAAACTATGCACAAATGGAAGCAAACTAATCAAATTCACCAATTCTTGCAATGAAACAATGCCAAAATCAATTCAACAATTAATCTATGAAATAACCTAAGAATACAAGTACAATAAGAGGAACCTCTGTTGCTAGGGTTGGGCCCTAACCCAAGAGCTTTAGCCCTCTAATTCAACTCAATTCTGGATTAAGGAAACGCTCATTTTTATTAGCATATAAAAAAATACATAACAGCGTTTTGCCACAATCCTTCAACTCAAAAGTGCTTGGTTATCTTGCTTAAAAAAATCTAAATCCTAATGAGGCTCTAGGCCTCTTTATTTATACAACTGAATTTTCCAACAACTCCCTTAAATCTAGGGAGGCTTGGCTCCCAATCTCAAGATAAACTGGTTCTTAACTATCACTGTCTCAGCTACCAATGATCCTCATGACTCAGTTGCCTGCAACTACGAGCTGGTGTGATTTGATTGAGGAATCTTCAAATGAGTGAGGATTTAATGAGGAAGATATATCTCCTACAATCTCTCCTTCTTGTCTCATTCGAGTTCCTACACCTTAATTAGCCATAATGCCATAATTTTCTCCCAAAAACCTACAATCAATGCACATTAGACCACTAGACATAACATCTTACTTTTACTCATCTCATTAAGAAAAATATAATTAAAACGTGTAAGGAATTATGAGAAGAGTTGATTTTAGTAAGATTGGAGGTGTATTAAGGTCCATATATTTACCCAATGATGAGCCTCATCATCACCCCCTACTGAAAGTGTTGCTCATCCTCTGAGAAAATTAATGTATGTCCATGTCCTTCATTGCTCTGGTGGCTTCCTTGACATCCCATGCTTCTGATGTAGTCTCTTCTTCCTGTGAATAAAATCATGCCTTCCTCTCTATCTCTTTCCCACTTCTTTCTTTCTTATTCTTCTTTCCTTCCTTCCAACATTCCCAAAATAAATGGTGGACTGGGCCTCAAGTCAATCCAATTGACTTTGAGTCTTTGTAGAGTTTGTTTATACATGGGGGTTCTATTTAGTGCCTCTCTCATTCTGTCAAGAGAATGGTATTCTCTGACTTTTAGGTTGTAAGGCAAGGTGTTCCATCTCCTTTGGAAAACTTGTTGGCTGTCATCACCTAGAAATCTGAACACGTCTTCAAAGTGTGTGACTGCTTGTTCTTGTGCAACAAGGTACCTTGGTGCAAGCATGGGATCATTTGCAATGAGGTTGTGGGTACTGATGATAGCCATTGGGTTAGATTGTTCAACTCTGAGCATAAGGGGTTATGACTCTTCTTTTGCCATTATCTTTTTCATCTCTATAGCTCTTGCCTCCTCATGATTCATCCATGATGCTAAGGCCATCAATTGCAAGTCTCCTAGTTTTGAATTTTGGTCCCACACATTTAAATTTTCCAAGTCCAAGTTGTGTAGGTAAAACTCAGATATTTTTTCTCTATCTTCCAAGGTTCTTTGATCATAGAGATCAATGAATTGTCTATAGTCTTAGAAGGGCATAGTTCCTCTTTGTGTTAGGGTATTTATTTGGAATTGTATCCATTGTTCCTTGCGATACAAGGCATAATACTTTGCTGGCATGCTGCACTGGATTTCCTCCAAGGATAAACTGGCGATAGTTTCCAACTAGCTTTCCTTTTTTTGTAGTTGTCCCCTTAGCCATGTGTTCTCAGCTTCTAACTGAGATTTCATCATTTCTTATCTATCCCTTATGCTTCTCGTTTCTCTTCCCATCTCCTGAAATTTCTCCTCCATGTGGCCTACATCCTCCACCCCTTTTGATTTGGAAATTTGCATCCACCTGTGTGTCCTTGCCCTCTCTTTTTCAAGTTCAAAGAATAAGGGAATGGAAAACTTATGTGGGATTACCCTACCTCCTTCAATGAACCTGTAGTAGAAGCTAAGTTTTGGATGTGGACTAGGTTCTCTTAGTTCTTTGTCTTGTTTTTTTGTTTCTTGTTGAGTGATACCTTCCTAGTCCCTTTTCTGTGTTTCCTATAGGTTTGACAGAGTTTCTTGTAGGATGCCCTCTGCTTCCTATAGGTATTTATGTGTCTCATGTAGATGATATTTTCCCTTTGATGAGGCTGACCTTTTGATAGGCCTCCTAACATAAGTGATTGGATACTTGGGAGAGGCTTGTTCTAATGATCCTTCTCCTTGATTTTTCTCCAAATGGGTTTCCTTTTCTTGTTGATTTGGTGAATCCTTAATGACAATTGGAGTTTTTGTGGGGGTTTGGGGTCTCCCTTGTCTAATCCTAGTACTCTTTCTTGTCCTAAAGTACAATGGGGTTTGTCTTTTCCTCTTCCCCTATTATTTGATAAGTGACTTAGGGCAGTAAGAACCTCTTTCTTTGTGGGAACTGGAGATACCCGTGTTGATTCTTATCCTTCTCTACCTTGAGCTGCAGACTTTGGCTCATCCTTCTGTCCTTTCTCCTCTTTTTGATTTTCCTTATCATTATCTTCTTTGTCTCCACATTCCTCTTCTTATTCTTCCTCTATTTCTTCACTCTGCCCATCTGTCTCTTCTTTGTTTATTCCTCAGTCTCTTCTTCATTCTCCTCCTTTATTTCTTCTTCTTTTTCCTCCTTTGTTTCTTCTTCATTTTCCTCCTTTGTTCCTTCTCCATTTTTCTCCTTTGTTCCTTCTCCCTTCTCACTAGCAGTGGGGATTTTTTCATATTCTATAGCGTGAATTGTTCCTTCATCCTGCATGTCTTTAAAGGTTGTCCATGCAATAGGGAGTCTTAGGTTTTGTAGATCATCTTCAAGGATGAGTTTGATCAACCCATGATGGGATACTTGTTGATGTTTTCCCTCTGCACTTTGATGCTCATGTCTATCATTAATTGTAGAAGAAAATAGGGTATACTCAATCTGTTTTGAGGAGGTGCGTTCTCTCCAAATCTCAGTTCTTGGAGGATTCTGAAGTGGTATCCATACACCACATTGTATCTCCCTTCACATGATATGTTTTTAATGAGGTGGTAACTGACTTCATTCCTAGGGTATGGAATGCTTTCCCTTCTAACCCCATTTTTTTCCTCCATTGGCTCCTCTCCTTCCAAAAATAATATTTTCTTTGCAAGGGTGTTGCTACCCTTGTCTTCTTTTCTCCATGGTAACCATAAAGGGAGTGTAGTGCTTCTGCTTATAACTTCGGGGGTAATTACTACTGATAAGCCTTTCACCACAGCAATGGCATTGGTCCTAGTGAGGGGTATGAGTGAGAGGGAAAATTCTCTGACCACATCATTATCGTATCCTCTCATCCTCTCAAAGAACCCCATACATTGGTGCCTTGTGAAAAAAACCACTACAAGAGGATGTTGGTTGATCCTTGCTATATTTGTGGGTTCTCTTTTGTTGAAACCTCTTGTCATCTTTCCCTGGTAGTTGTGGAGGCTTGTTTGGATACAATTCAATCATTATGGTAGGTGAGGGAGGTTTGAATGTTAACTTTTAGTGACATGTAATACAACTCTCCTATTGCAATTTTCTTAACCAAATTGAGGATGTTTTTCTTTTCTCAAATGGAAAATATGGAAGGTATAGCTCCTACCTCACTTTTCTACGTTCTGGTGAGGATAACCCTTGATTTCACCTCCCTTGGTGCCCACTGACAGTACTGTAGGTTGATTCCTCTATATCCTGTAGGTTTCATGCACTGTAGATGTTGATTGTTTCCTGTAGGTGCTACTTCAGGAAGGCTGAGAGAAACTTCTTCATACGATGAATCCTCAAAGTTTCTTATGATTTCTTTTTATGGGAATCAATGTTTTATTTCCATATATGGATGATTATGTGGGGTGGTGTGTTGGTTGTCTAAGTACGAGCACCTCGTTTTGGACCATTGGTCCCACTATCCGTCCATCATTCCACCTTACCTCGTAATAATCCCCCACTCCTTTCCTCCGTAACTTAACCATTTTTGGCTTTATTCCCTTTTTATCTTGATTTGACTTTTGCCACATGTGGAGTGTTCTAAAATTTTTCTTCTCGTCAACTGGCCAAAGGTGGCCAAGTTAACTAGCCACCTTTACTTATAAAATAAACTCTCACATAATCCTACACTTTTGATCATATCATACTAAGGAGAGAGCATGAGTAAGATGACATACCTGTGAGTAAGGTGTTTTGATGATGATGCATGCTGGAGTGTGATGCATATTTGTTGTTTTTTTGCTGCCTATTTTTCTATGTATTTTCCTCTTTTGATGTGCAGGTGCTAGAGGGTGGTTTTGGTTATCTTTTTTTTGTTGCTAAGCTCTAGAGGAGCTTCTTCACCCTTGTTCTAAAGATGGCTACAAACTGTGTGGTTTCCTTTGTGGGATAGGTTGCTACATGATTTCCTACAGGATACCTACAAGATGTCCTATAGTTGCCTCTCCACTAAACTTTCATACTTTTTCTCAACTTTGAAGCATTTGAAATGAGTGGAGAAGGGTGGTAGGGAATGGTAGGTGAGAGATGTTGTCTCTGGGTATTGTTCCTCTTTCCCTCTTCACTCTCTCTTCTGTTTGTTTTATTTTTTTTATTTTTGTAATCTGTATTTTTTGAATTGATTTCTTTGATGGATGCAGGGGTGACATGGTGATGAAAGGAATGGCTATGATGTGGTGGAGTAAATGGTTTTTAATCCAAACACAGGCTTGTGTCATCCCCTTTCACTCAGACTACCTTTCTTGGGATTTTCAAGGTCACTGTAATTCCTACAGGCAACTTTTGTAGGTTTACAAGGAATCCTGTAGAAAACACAGAGTTTGTATAAGATGAGCTAGAGGGGTTTATGAGTTGAAGAATAGGTGAATATTGGAATATATGAGATGGGTGGATTGAAACATGGCTCTTTTAGGTCTTGTTATCCTTCTCATGCTATGCTTATCCTCCTCTTACTTGACCTACAAAACAGAATTTCCATCTTTTGTATCTTTTCTCTTTTTTTTCCTTTTTTTCTCTTTTTTTTATTTTTCTCCTTTTGTAAAACAACTAGTTTGCCTCCAAGGAGGTTTTCATCCTAGTTTCCTACCTTGGGTGCCTCAAAATATTTTTTCAAGCAGATATATTTTTATTTTCCTCTTCATTTTTTTAAAACACACTTGGGCCACCTCAAGAGGTTTTCAACCCAACCAGGGACTTGGGTGCCTCATGGAGGTTTTCACCTGAGTCTCTTTATTTTTTCCTTGTTTTTCCTCTTTTTTGTTCAAGGGCTTGGTGGGGTGGAAGCTGAGACTTGCTCTACCACCATCATTGTCTTGCTGACATTACTAATGAATTCTTGCTTTGACAAGGGCTTCTTGTAGATCTTTAATCTATACCCATTGACAAGAAAAGAGATAGCCTCTACATCAATGGTTCTTATCTGTACAGCACCATTATCATGACATTTTTTTATTACATAAGGCCCTAACCATTTAGTCCTTAACTTATCTTTAAAATCCTTGTGTTGGGAATCATACAACAAAGCCCAGTCACCTTCTTGAAATTGTTTGACCTTTATATTCTTGTCATGCCAAATTTTCCTTTGAACTTGAGTCACCTCTATATGTAGCTGGGCCTGCATCCTAAATTCATCTAACCCATTCAGCTAGAGAAATATTTCTTGTTGCACCCTGGTGATATCTAGATCCAGTTGTGTTGCCATTCTTAAGGTGTCGTATTCAAATTCAATGGACAGCAAGGTTTTCTTCACATAGACCAGCTCACAAGGGGCGAATCCAGTGGCAGTCTTCCAGGTGGCCTCAACTAATATGTATGCCCAATCCTTTCTGCTGCTACTAATCACTTTGGTCATAATTCCTTCCAATGCTCTGTTGGTTACCTCCACTTGCCCATTAGCCTATGTGTGGTAAGGAGTGGATCTTTTGTGCTTGATCTTGTGCTGACTTAACAAATTTTCAATCATGTGAGATGTAAATTGACTGCCTTGATCGGTGATCAATTATCTAGGGTACCCAAACTTATAAAACACATTTTCCCTTAAGAATTCATCCACCTTTTTTTTTGTTGTTTCTTTGATGGCTTTGGCTTCAGCCCACTTGGTTAAGTAGTCAATGCACACAATGATGTATTGCTTCTGTTTGGATGGAGGGTCAATGGGCCCGATGAAATCCATGCCCCACTTGTCAAATGGCTCGAAAGTCACTTGAGGTTGCAGAGTCATTTCATCCCTTGAGGTAGGTTTCCCCATCCTTTGGCACCAATCACACTGACTGGTATACCTCCTCACATCTTGGTGAAGTGTGGGCCAGTAAACTAGCTTGTAGTACCTTGAATGTTATTCTTTTGGCTGCAAAGTGACCTCCACAAGGCCCATCATGATAGGTCAGAAGGATGTAGAAGAATTATTCCTCCCTAACACATCTTCTTAGAATTTAATCTGGGCCTAGCTTGAAGAGATTACCCCAATCCAAGTGAATGGGGCGCTCTTCCTTACGATCTTGCTCTTTTCCTTGGAGGACAAGTTTGGTGGAAACTGTGTAGACACCAAGTAATTTTATATGTCATCAACCATGGGGAGAGAACTGAAATGGCGAATAAGTGTTCATTTGGTAACTGATCATCAACCATTCCTTCCTCCCTTGCAAGCGAAGTCAATCTGGATAAAAAAATCTGCAACAAAATTCTCCTTGCCACGCTTATCAATAATAGTTAAATCAAACTGTTGCAATAAAAGTAACCATCTAATAATCGGGCATTTACATCAAATTTATTCATCAAATATTTATTTGCAGCATGGTCAGTATGTACAAATGTTTGGTAACCAGTAATGTAATGCCTAAATTTATTCAAGGAATACACAACAGCTAGGATCTCTTTTTTAGTCATTGTGTAGTTCAGCTCAGCTTTTGACAGATTCTTACTAGTGAAGTAAATGGCATAAGGTAGCTTGTCATCTATCTAGCCTAGAGCTTCTCCTATGGCTTTGTGAGAGGCATCGGCATGTATATGGAAAGGAAGAGCCCAATTTGGGCCTCTGAGAATAGGTGCAGTAGTCAACTTGTCCTTTAGGGTGTCCAAGGCTTCTTGAAATCTTTCTGACCATAAAAAATCAGATTCCTTGGCCAATAAGCCAAATAAAGGAGAAGCTAACTTGTTGAAATCTTTTATAAATATCTTATAGTATTCTGCTAAACCTAGAAAACTTCGGACATCCCTCTGCTTCTGTGGATTTGGGACCCTTTCGATTATGGCTATCCTTTTTGGTTCTACCTGCAGTCCCTCCTGGGATATTGAGTGACCTAGGAGAGTCCCTATAGTCATCAAGAACTCACATTTTTTGGGATTAAGGGATAAGTTCATTTCAATGAATTTTTTCAACACCTTACCCAGGTTAGAGAGAGCCTCCTGGAAATCACACCCATAGGGTGTAAAGTCATCCACATAAATTTCTACTACATCATGGACTAGCTCGGAAAAGATACTCAGGGCTGCCCTCTGGAAAGTGGCAGGGACATTGCATAGACCAAAATGAAGGACCCTATTAGTGAAAGTACCCCAGGGACGAGTGAAGGTGTTTTTATCCTGGTCCTCTAGACTAATATGGATTTGATTGTACCCATTGAACCCATCTAAGAAAGAGAAAAACTTTTTCCCTGCCAAGCCATCAAACACTTGGTCAATGAAAGGTAGAGGGAAATGGTCCTTCTTTTTTGCTTTGTTTAACTCTCTATAATCAACACAAATCCTCCACTTCCCATTTTTCTTTGGAACCAGCACCAAAGTAGACACCCATTCGTTGTCCGAGATAGGGTAGATGAATCCTGCATCCAACAGCTTTTGCAATTCTTCTTTGACTATATCTTTGAGAGTTGGATTCGTTCTCCTTTGGGGTTGTCAGACTGGTTTGCAACCTTCTTTGATGTAAATGTGATGATTACACATCAAGGGGTGCCCTCCCTTCATTTCTTTGTAATTCCAAGCAAAGGCATCCAAATTCTTCCTTAGCATGTTACATAACTCTTCTTCTTGGTGTACAGAAAGAGAGGGGTTGATTTTCAGAGTTCTTTCAGGACCGAATTCTATTGTCTTGACACAAGTAGGGTTTGAATCAGCTAAGCATAGATCAATCTGATGGTTCCTCTTGGTTTCCTTCACTACTTCCTCTAGAGACAAGGTGTTGGGAGTTGGATTTTGGAGGATGTGTTCAATCAAATCATCTTCATCAGGTTGTCCTCCTCCCATGGTATTTTCTAGGGTATAGAGTTGGGCGGAGTAGACTTCATCTTCTTCCTCCTCTTCTAGCCATAAAGGTAAATCATGTTCTAAAGATGGCTAAGCAGGAGGGTACAAGACCAATTGCTTGGATAGATGCCCATTTTTTATAGTCATGTTTCAAGCCCTCCAACTTGTTATCTCAAAATCAGGCCCTGGAAGGCTGCAGACCAGGAAGATTTCAAGTAACTATTTCAAACCAATCTTTTAGCTAAGGCTTAGCCTCCTTAGCCTGAGAGGGCTCTCTCAAGGAATTAAAGGTTTTTGATTAGGATCAAGATGGCTAACCCTTGGTGAAACAAATAGAAATGAAAATGGTGGAAACAAAATTAACAGATATCCATTGGGCTTATGGAGTCATATGTGATCTAGTATTAACAGTAGGATTTGGCTTTGCATAAAAGTCAAGGCATTCATATTTCAAAATAGGTAGAGCACACCAAACACAAAGAAGATAGTCAACGAGTATATGAAGGAAATTAGAACACTGCAAGTGATTTCTAAGTAATCAAATACTCATAACGTTGTAGATAATTATGAAAAGACAAAAAAAGAAGCTCATACATTGAAGTCTATATGATTCTTAAGAAGCATAAGCTAGTAATGTATTACCAGAAAAATAGAGTCTTTACATAGGCCAAATATCAGAGCTTTTTCACATGAATTTCCAACCCCTATTACATTGCTCTTTCTCCTACATATAGAGCTCTTATACCTAGTGGAGATTCCTCCTCAAGCATGAGGGGAACTCGAATTCTACTTCTAATGACACCTATTCAACTTTTAACTGCCTATTAAATGTAATAAACTGCAACTAGACTTTCTAGAAATCTAAATCAAATAGGATTCCAACTCCATATTATGCTAATAATAGCCTTAATTACAATCATCCTCGTTCTTTGACATGTGGTCCCTTTTTAGTTTGGTTGTAGTGGATGTTTAAAACTCCATACTAGTCTTCAATGTCACATCTTCTCCATTTCCCCTGAAACATAGGAAACTACCCTTGTTTATCGGCCTTCAGTTTGCCTCAAAAATGTTCGAATCCAAAGAACCATGCCTTTCATCTTTGATTATCCGATATATATATCAGATTGCCACGTCCTTGATGTGTTGTCAACCTCTTTTATGTGTAAAATCAAAAACTTTTCCAAACTGTCTGACATATCTTGGACTGTAGTTAATGTGCTCACTTTATGACAAAAAGTTTAAAGTTGGATTTGAATACAATGTTTCCTCCACCTGTCTTGGCCTTGTTGAAAATTGATAGCTTGAGATGATCCCTTGAAGATACTCCCTTTTCAAAATCTCTGCTTTTATTTCAAAATCTGTTGACTGAGATTAGATTGTGTAGCTTCAGCAGTTTCGTAGTGTGCTACAAAACTGTTGAGCATTAGTCATTACCTTCAGCAGTTTCGTAGTGTGCTACGAAACTGCTGTGTTATTCCAAAAACACAGTTTTCTCTGACTAGCTCAACCAAAATTTTGTTGTTTTGAGCCTTTTGCTACTTAAACATTCTTTCAATTGCTCCAAGGCCTTTCAAAACTGTATAGCAATGTATGATTCTTCAAGAAATATTATACCAAGCAAAACCATCAAAATTGAAACCTAGCCTTACTTGAGATTTCTTTAAGGAGATTCTTTCAGCTGGCTTAACTATATCTTTAAGTCTTCAATTTGTTTCTTCATGACCTTGATCCCGGATCTAAGGTTTGTATTGACCTTTCGGATAAATTGAGCTTCCTTTATTGCAGGCACAGTCCAGCTACGGAATTGAACACTAAAATCAACCACCTCAGGAATTTGAAATGTTTGGTCCTCCCACCGAGCTTGCATTTGATTAAAATAAGCCTCCTTAATTGAAAATTTCCTGGTAGCTTTTTTCAGTCTGGCAATTTCAAAGTTAGCCAATTCCAATCTCTTTTTCAAGTTTTCCATATTATCTTCTTCTTGAATGGCAACTTTTTTGCCTTTATCCTTTCTTTCATGAGGCTGTGTCACTTCCCCTGTTTCATCTGCACTTGGCGGTATCTCTTGTATTTGTTTAAACTTCCTCGTTATGCGTCACCTGGGCTTGAATACAAATTGATCAACCTGATCATCAAACTTTAATTTCTTTGAGGCTTTGACTCTCTTAGCTTTCTCTTTTCCTGACTCTATCAAATCTGCTTGCACTAGTGGAGATTCTTCAATGTCAATGGCTTGCAATAAGTCATTTAAGTCTCCTTTTGAAATAGGGGTTTCTTCAATAGTCACTGACTTACCCTTTTCCTTAGCTACCTGGCTCCCAGTCCTTCTTCTTTGAACTTCTTCACCTGTGCTTGATTCATGTGCTCTTTATTTAACCTGAATTTTCTCTGTAAGAGATTGTTGGGGTGTATCCTGAATAGTCAATGGCTTGATGGACTCTCTTACTTGTTTCCTTGCTTTCAACTTTGAAAACCTCTTAGATCTTGTCTTTGTCTGATGACCAGTTGTTGTTGGAAGATCTTTTACAGCTTGAGGGCTGAGACCGGTCTCGTTCTTTAAACCAGACATGAATAGGAATGTATTCCAGTCCCTACCTACCCTCTGGAGTTCATGCAGAACTATCAATTTAACCAAGCCATGGTGGAACAATGAAGTCTCACAGGCTTCTTTCTTTAGCTGTACCTTATCACACATTTTACTTAAGCTACAGAATAAGTAAAATGGTAGATCAATAGATGCCTTTCTTGTGAAATGCAACAGAAGTTTAAAATGGTATGAATATACTTTATTGTATCTTCCTTCACAGGTTAAGTACTTCTGTATACAAGTAAGCAAATTGGCATATGACTCTTTCACATAACTTCTAGGAACAGACTTGTTTAAGTCCGAATCAATGAATTCTTGCTTTAGAAACTCTTTGCATTGGTTCATATCAAATTTAAAATTCTTAAACCAACTTTCTTGGCCCCTTGGAATCTCTGTAACTGTGGATATCATGTCTGGTGAGACCTGCAATTCCAGCATACCAACCTTTGAGTTTAGTCGTGTGAAATTTAGGGCAAACTCCTTGGTAACTTGTACATGACCTCCCTGGAGTTTCTTGCAAAAATTCCAACATCCATCTTGTTTGAATGCACGCAAGACTTCTTTGTTCTTCAAGTTTATGTCTAAACCTTCAGGCTCGTTTCTCAAACATTTGCCTGATCTGTGATCTTTCCTTTCTGTCGATCCCTCCATGAATATTCAGTGTAATGGAGGTTGGAAATGCTAGTGCTGCTCAAACTCCAATCTCTACCTCACTTGAATGACTGCCTTGTTGGCATTATGAGACAAGTGTTGTCCTTCATGGAAAATCACTCAGATGATAAATTATAGTGCAGCAAAGTTATTTTCAAGTTCACGGAATTTTATGCAAAGAAAAGTTTATTTCATGTAGAGAAAAGTTCA
>APFE031685190.1:82852-119176 GCA_000404065.3 Pinus taeda | reverse complement strand
AGATCTAAATGAGGCGAATCTACTGATGGACTAAGATCTCTTCGGCGCATGTTCAGATCCGTAGATCTGACTGTCTGGGTTCTTTCTGAAGTCTTGAAATTATCTATGCCCGAAGGTACGCAGGTGCAGTGAGCGAAAAGTGCGTACATACGCAGGAGCAAAGAGTTTCAGGTGCGCCGGTACGCAGGCACAGAAGGGTTTCAGGTGCGCCGGTACGCATGCATAGAAGGGTTTCAGGTGCGGATGACCGCAGGCAGTTCAATGGACTCAGAGCGAGGTATGCAGGCTAGCAGTTGAGCAGAGTGCGTACTTGTATGCAGGCTAGCAGTTGAGCAGGGTGCGTACTTGTAAGCAGGCTAGCAGTTGAGCAGGGTGAGTACGTAAGCAGGTAAGCAGTTGAGCAGGGTGAGTACGTAAGCAGGCGAGCAGTTGAGCAGGGTGCTTACTTCTCTTGAAATCTTTGTTTATCATTGTTGTGTTCTGGGTGTTGAAGTGATGTCTAGTTTCTGGTATTATGATCTTATGACAGCCGTATGAGAAGTGATTGAGTATATCCTTATGTGATCTGATGAACTAGATCTGATTGATGACTCTCATTGTATATGTATTGATCTAGTGATTGAGTGATTCAGAAAGTTGTTTGATTATGAGCTTCAATGTGGTTATTGGGTCCAGTATGAAAATTGGATGAAATGTGCCCCTTTCAAATTATGTGTTGTGCTTCAGTGTATCCAGTGTGAAAATTGATGAAACGTGGTACCTGGAGGAGAAGATTGTAGGTCAGCACCTACGTACTAGTATCTAAGCTAGTACAAGAGCTAAAGGAAATCTTTTGGAGCATTGTAGCAGGTAGTAGCCTGCGTACTAGTAAATGGATCAGCTAGTACAAGAGCAAAGGGGGTTGTAGCTCCCGTACTGGTATAAGGCTGCACCAGTACAAAATATTGTAAAAGGATTTTCTTATTAAGAAGAAGATTGAGATGACTTGCAGCAGGTGGTTTTCTCCCGCATTGGGTTTCCACCTTATATCATGGTGTTCATGTGTGTGCCTTTATTCTATGTTACTACTGATAATATGGTTGATAATGTTCTAATGCACTCATTGAAGATCAATTAACTTAATCATAAGAAGTTGTGGAAGTAGCATATATGAATCAGAGTTTGGAAATGAAAAAGTTTTATTAATGTGATAATATTGATTCACCCCCCCTCTCAGTATTATTTCCAACATGCCTTGCTTGAATGACTGCCTCGCTTGATAACAATGTTTCTAAATTGAAATCTTGCATACTTATTTCTCATGCAACGAATACAATCATCATTAAGACTGTACATACCTGGCTTTTCTTGGAACTTGCAATTCGTGTGTTCAATGTACCTAGCAGATGCAATGATGGAGATAAGTGGTTGGATATGATATGGGGAGTGCATAAATTGACAATGAATGACGCAACTATAGCTTAACTTGACATATTTGACATTTAGGAAAGATTTGCTGCGAAATGAACGAATCCTTGATTTCGTAGCGTAGTCAGTTTAAATTTTGAATTATGCGCTACAAAATCACCTAAAACATATCGCGCTGCAAAATCACCTAAAACTGTTGCGCTGCGAAAACACTTCAAAATGGTTACATGCGCTACAAAATCACCTAAAGGGCTTTGTGGCACATAGTAACTTTTAAACAAAACTGACACATGGCTATGAGACCAGTGATGAATGAGAATGTCCAGTGATGAATGATAATGCATATTTGACTCAAGACTCCTAAGACTCAGACTCTAAGGCAAAAAAACATCAAACTTAGACTAGCCCCGACGTTTACCATAAACTAATGTGAGACATTTTGGTATTAGAATTCTTAAGTGATAACACATCTGATGTAGGCATTGGCAGTGGCTAACCAAGGTCTCCCAAGTATGAGAGGATAACCATTAAACTTGGTCTTAGGCTGGAGAACTAGGAAGTATGCAAGGTACTCCCAGGAGTCAATGGAGACCATCACATATTCAACAATCCCCTCAGGGGCTACTATGGATCGGTCTGCAAAGCTGCAAGACAGACGTGGTCTTTCTTAATGAACCCTGGAGATTCAACTTGAGCATGGTGTCCTTAGTCATTACATTAATGGCAGCCCCAAAATCAATCAAGGTATGTGGGACAATGGTGCCATTGATGTGAACATCTACTACAAGGCTTCCAGGGTCTAAATACTTTGGGAAAATTACCTACCCCAGCATTAAGTCAAATAGTTGTCCAATGACATTGATGGTAGGGGTGTCTCTTTTTCGCCCTCCTGGATGTTTGAAACACTTCTCTTTAATCAGTTTATTGTAAATAGGTACATCCTTAATGGCTTGGAGAAGTAGAATTTTGACACATAGATTTTTCAATTCACCCAGAAGTTCATCCTCTTCTAGGGTAGGCTAGAATGCATGAGTTCATATTTCAGGAAAGGGTGGTGGATTCAATCTAGGCATACTTTCCTCTCTTTCCCCCTCATTCTCCCTAAGTGTAGATGGAAGTTGGTTATCTGGGAATACTCTCCTAGACCTCAGGTTTATTTCGTGAATTTCCACAACATAAGCAAGGTAGGATGTCTCTCCACTATAGACTTGTTGTGCCTATCTGTTATTCGGGTTCGGATTTTGTTGGGTAGGCATTTGAGGTTGTCTAGCTAGAGCAGGGTGTAAAAGTTGTGATTGAGTAGGAGGTGAAGGCAATAAACCTAGAGAATTTTTGTATGGGGGCCTCCACCCCTGGGGTGGTGCATTCCATTGAGGTTGTGGAGGAGTATATGGCTGAAATGGATGGTTGGTCGATTGGGAATGGTACTGAGGTGAAAAAGACTAGGGAGAAGGTGTAGACTAGGAGGGATGAGCAGGGGGCATAAGAGGGAATGGATGTGTTTTGGTTAGGGTTGTAATATGCATAGGATGACCCTTGCATGCCCTGCTGGTATGGTCGAGGCCCATGAGACCTCCTTTGATTTGTGTAGCAGAGTTGTTTAGTCACCCCTTCAGTTCCCTGATACACAGCTTTTAGTCCAGGTAGAGAAGGGCACTTATCTGTGGAGTGGTTTTCAAAGACCGAGCAAATTTCTATAAGGTTTAATGGACATCAATTCCTAAGGTGCCTCCTTGTGAATCTAGGGTAGAATATGGCTAATTCTCTCTCTCCTTCCTCCTGCTTCCTCTTGATTTGCATAGTGTCCATTTGTAGGGCAAGGGTTTGCAACATTTCACTCTTAAAATCTTCCAACATGTTCTCATTTCACTTTTTGTAGTAGTGTTGGAAGAGGATGAGCTAGCCATTGTTTAACTAACCCTACCCTTTTTTATAGATGCCCTAGAATGGTTCTTAAAGACGGTCTTGATATCCTCATTGGGTAGCTGGTAGATGTCCCCTCCTGATAGCAAGTTTAGGGTATCTGGGAGATCCTCCCTTATCCCCCTGAGTAAGACTATCTTAAGTGAATCAAGATAAAGTGTGTACCTGACCCTTTTGTAGCTAAGATGGAACCTTTCCTCATAATCCTCTAAGGACTCTTCATGCTCCAAGGTCATTCTAAAAATTTCCTCTTTAGTGTCTTTGGACTTGCAGTACTCCCTATACTTGTTGTTGAAAGGTTGTTGCATCTAAGCCCAGGTGGTTATGTTATCCCTAGGTAAACACATGAACTAGCATAGAGTTGCATCCTTGAGAGTGGATGGGAATAAATTCAACTTCTAATCATAAGTGGTGTAATCATAAGTCCTGCATATGATAGTGAATTCAAATAAAAAATTATCTGGATATGCTGAGGTCAGGCCATGGAAGTGAGGAAGAGCAGAGGGGCTTATGTTTTTCATCTTTTCGTCCCCATTGGTTTATCTAATGGGAAAATCACCCTCAATCCTTTCTCTACCTCCCCTTTCATTTATATTTTCATCCATTAGGTCAGTTGGAATGGGTTCTTCTTCTTCTTCTTCCCCTACAGGACCTTCAAAAATCTCTGGTTGTTTTCCTAAGGGGTCCTCTAATTCATATCCACCAAAGAAAAGGGAAGGTTGGTTGTTTGAAGTTGTGGGGGTATTTGGTAGAAATTTTCCTAAGTTATCCCTATTCCTATGAGGCATGAAAGAAGTGTTTTTTTTTTCAAGCTTTAAGACTAATTGCATAAAGACAAACTGAATTGAAACTAACTACTGAATGAACTCACTTGCAGAAGGAAAGAAAACCAAATCACAACTAATTTTACAAAAGTGAAGCTTATAGCAAAATGAAAGAGATAAGAAATGGAAGAAAGAAAGAAGAAAACACATCTACTCAAACACCTCCCCGGAAATGGTGCCAAAAATTGATGAGCACCAGTATTGCAACAAGAATGTTGCAACTCCTGGGGCTACCAACTTTACTTCATAAACCCGGGGTTTGTAAAAACTTGGAGGTGACAGTGTTGTATACACAAATAGATGCAATGGATCCACTCTATTTCACTGTTGAGATGGCGATAGACCACTAGGGTTTCTCAAGCCAACCTTCTATTGATTTAGAAGAAGTTTGATTACCAACGGAGAAAGGGGAATTTTACCCTAATAGAGAGAATTGAAATATTATCTATTGCAGTAATGAAAGACTAAAATAAATGCTTAAAGAACACAACTCATCTAGCTATTTATTAAGATATCTTGCTTCATAAGAGTTCTAAGCTAACACATGTGAAACCCTAACTAACCTAAGCATGCAACCTGATCTAATCAAACACTTTATTGTTGTGCATATGAATAAACATAACAACCCTTTTCTTTTTGTCCTTTTGGTGAAAACGTGAATGCTAATTCTTCTTGATTGAATGGTAGGTGGGTTAGGTGTGGAGAGAGATGGTTATGAAGGGTTATATGGTTTGAGATGAAATCAGGGGTCTTCTCCTATCTTTCATGACGCATTTCTCACCAATCGGCCTCAAAACAGGCCACTACAGTTCATCCTACAGGATGTCTATAGGATGTCCTAATTCACCTATAGGATCCCTTGTATTCCTAGTATAGGGCTTGGCAAAGGTGAGTGATGGAAGGAATAAGGCAAGGAAGTGGCTAGGACTTCCTTAGAACTCAAACCCAAGTTTGTAAAATGGTTGTATTTGCTCAATAAAAATGGCAAGTTGTTCTTAAGAAATGATAACTCGGTTTATGGACTTAGTGACTTTTGGTGATCATGGATGGGTGAGATTAGGCTGGGGCTGCTGATATGAGGTCTTCCTACACTATTGAAACAACTGCAATACACACATCATTGGAATTTACCCATAAATCATGTCAAAACAAGAAAGATTTCCAACAACATAATAATTTCATCATTCATTTGCCTAGTTCATGCATGGAAATGCTTGTAGCCTATTGTGAAACACCATGAAATCAATACAAAGCTAGAGATATGAGAAAAAACAACTGCAACCTATCCTTGAAACTGAAAAATGCTAGCCTAATTAGAAGAAAACCCTAAATTTCATAAGAAATCATAATTCTGCCTTTTTGGGGCTGAATGAGAGTTTTCCCTCAAACCATGGTCCCTGAAGGGAGGAGTGAGGCAAGATCCAGCTGTTATCATTCTTTTTGTTATTTCTTTATCAATTCAACAAGTAATCTATGAAATAACCTAAGAATACAAGTACATTAAGAGGAACCTCTGCTTCTAGGGTTGGGCCCTAACCCAAGAGCTTCAACCCTCTAAGTCAACTCAGTTTTGGATCAAGGAAATGCTCATTTTCATTAACATATCAAAAAATACATAATAGTGTTTTTCCACAATCCTTCAACTCGAAAGTGCTTGGTTATCTTGCATAAAAAATCTGAATCCTAATGAGGCTCTAGGCCTCTTTATTTATACAACTGAATTTTCCAATAACTTCCTTAAATCTAGGGAGGCTTGGCTCCCAATCTCAAGATAAACGGGTTCTTAACTATCATTGGCTCGGCTTCTAATGATCCTCATGACTTGGTTGCCTGCAACTCTGAGCTGGTGTGACTTGATTAAGGGATCTTCGAATGATTGAGGACTTAATGAGGAAGATCCATCTCCTACAATCTCTCCTTCTTGTCTCATTCGAGTTCCTGCACCTTAATTTGCCATAATTTTCTCCCAAAAACATGCAATCATTGCACATTAGACTACTAGACATAACATCTTACTTTTACTCATCTCATTAAGAAAAATATAATTAAAACATGTAAGGAATTATGAGAAGAGTTGATTTTAGTAATATTGGAGGTGTATTAAGGTCCATATATTTACCCAATGATGAGCCTCATCAGTTAGTATCCAATTCCTTAAACGGAGAATATTTTAAAGAGGAACTTGCAGGAATGCCATGGCGACTAGTTGTGCCATTGGAAGAACTTGAGCAACATAATCTTAAAGAGCGCTTTCATATTGAATGACAACCCTCTTTTCATTGCGTCGATACCACACCGTCTATTGGACATTTGCATAGGTTATCCACTGAGAGAACCGATTTTCAAAAGAAATCGAAATCCACTCCTCTAAGATGTTGTCCCAACATACCGAAACCCTCTGACAACAAACCCATTCAACGTATTTTTTCACCGCAGTCAAATGTTACATCTTGATCGTATATTTGAGCTCGGTCAATCGTCGTATGTCATACCCTTTAAAAGTGGAAAGTAAATATATATATATATATATAATATATATATATATATATATATATATATAATGAATTACATAATTATAATATATAGTCTCTAATTAATTAATTAATTCTATTATTTAATTAATTAATTAATTAATTAAATATATATATATGTGTGTGTGGTGTGTGGGGGGGGGGTGGGGGGGGGGGGGGTAAACCCTAATTCCAAGGGAGTATCGCTAGAAAAATATACATGTCAAGATGACTGACACCAACGTGAAGAAAATTGTCAGTTACAAGCTTTGAGGACAAATCTTTTGAAGGAAGGGTAAATGTTACAACATAAATTATATAGAAGTAAATAAATGTAAATACTAAATAATCAAGTAATGGTTATGTTAAGTATTTATTAGTTAAGTGAAAAATCATGTTTAAAAGGCATGCCCAATCACGGAAGGACATCGTCTTAGGTATATATGTGGGTCCTCATTGTAACATTCAAATCACTTGTACATTTTTATATATAATAAATTATTGCTACAAATACATCTTGTGTATTTTTACATTAAAGCCAGCAAGCTATAAGTTTTGTTGCTTCAGAATCCTCCACTAGTTGATGAAGTGATTGATCCCAATCCATCTTTAGTCAAACCTACTCTCTCTGAACGTGAATCCCATGAGTTCATTACTAGCCAACCATTAGCTGAGAAAATGGTTGACTCGATTCCACCTTCAGCCAATTTCACTTTTCCCATAGAGAGTGAGGTTGATACCTCTCAGGTTCTTCTCGTTTCTTCATATCCCATTGAATGAGAGAACATTTCTCTCATTCCTACGAAACCACCTCCAATTAATGAGGTAATTTCCTTTCATTGGATTCAATTAACGGAACCTCGTCTCCCTTCTTACATGCCTATTCAAATCATTGTGAAGGCTTGTGATAAAAACATTTGTCGTGCTATTATAGATGAGGGAGCTTCCATTAGCATTCTATCCTCGACTGCTTGGAAAGCTTTGTGTTCCCCTCAGTTTGTGCATGTTGCTCCAAATCTATTAACTTTTAATAGAAGAACCAATCAACCACTAGGGATCCTTCCTCAGTTACTTGTTACCTTGGAAGTAAAAACTATATATAATATTGATGTTATGGTATTCATGGGCCCCTTGGATTTCAATTTGTTCATGGGGCAAGACTATATTTATGCTATGAATGTTGTCGTGTTCACACTCTTTCGAGAGATGTGTTTCCTACATAACGGAAAAATGGTGACTATTGATCAATTTTCATTTGTTGGTCATGATTTGACTGCCAACTGTACAACTTCCCTAAACGTTCCAAATATGAAATTGGTATCTTCCCTACCACACGTTAATTATGTGGCAACCTGTCCTATGCCCGTATCTACTGATAAAAATGAGCCTTTCACTATTTTCTCAACTTATTTTGACCTAGATCCAGTAACTGATATGGTGAATCATTTACGAGGGGTGTTGGATTTTGATCTTTCCAATGGACCCATTTATATATATATATCCCTTCCATAGGGTTGTTTTTCGATCTGATGAAAACCTCTTGGTAGCCATGGTCTATAGGGGGCCATGATTAAGGTAAACTCTTAGCATAGTTCCTTTTCTTGTGTCGATCTAATTAAAAAATGAAACAAGCTTCCATGAGCATAGTTGCTTTTCTTGTGTCAGGTTCGTTAAAAAATGAAATAAGGCACCCCTCAAGCAGATTTATTTTACTGTGTCAAGCTCATTAAAAAATGAAACAAATCCTCTCTTTTTGATTTGACTCTCTTATTATGATCTTGATTTCGATCTCAGAGATGTTAGCTTCATTTGATCTTCCCATAATCCTCTTCCTTCCTTCTTGGAGAACATATTTCTATTAGGAACCAGTGGTATATTTGGTGTCCATGAGAAGAGTTGTTGGAAAAAACGAAATGACATGCCTCTACCATTATGTTGGGGGAAATGTATTTATCTCAAGCGCAGATTCCCCATATTTCAAGCTTGTGTAAAAATGAAACCACTCTCAAGCATAGTTACCACATGTTTCAAGCTTGTGTAAAAATGAAACTAATTCCAAGCATAGTTTCCACATGTTTCAAGCTTGTGTAAAAATGAAACCATATTCAAGTACTCTCAAGCATAGTTTTTCTTTCGTTTCAAGCTTGTATAAAAATGAAACCTATCCCATATTTTACTCTTTGCGATTTCCATTTTTATCATAATATTTCTGCCATATGAGCTTTGCTTTTCTCATGCCATCATCACCATCTTCTTGGTCAATCATACACTTTCACTTGGTTTTTACCCTTACCTAAGAAACAATTGTGATGAGTGGTCTTATTATCATACCTCTTGATCTCAACATGTTTTGAGTAGTTCCATCATGACTAGAACCAATTTCTACCCTTTTATTGTAGTGTCTACAACCACCCTCCAAAATTTTGCCTTCGCTTTGTTTTGGAGCCTCCCTCCTCAAAATCTTAGTAGCTTGTCTTGGACTACTCAGGTACTTGGGTTTTTATTTGAATTTATCTTTCACTTTGTAGCTTGCATTTGCTTACTTGTTTTGTTGACCAACCAGAAGTTGACCCATGCCTTGCTTTACATCTGGTTCTTGCGTTGTCTTGGAAAAATGTGCAATCCTATAGGGTAGCTTTCCTTGCTCTTAGGAATTGCATAGAACATCCCAATAGTCAGTCTTTCTCTCCAAAATTGTGCAGAGCATCCCTAAAGTGAGCTACGGCTCAAAAATTGCGCAGACCCGAGAATTGCGTAGAAGCTTTCCCTCAGTCATTATCTGATGCATGTGCAGGAAAGTTGCCCGGTTACCTCCAGATATGTGCAATTTCTCCATGAATACATGGAATTATTTCCCAAAAAATAAAATAAAAAAACATCCCTAAAAAATAGGGATCTATTTTAGCATTAGAAGTTACACTCAAGTCAATTTTAGAAACTTCCTGCCACTTGTTGCTTTTTCCTAGATTTTTGGCATGCACATCATAAACCCTGAATCTACCAAATATATTTAATGGACACCCTAGAGCTCATTCTACACATTCAATCTTGGAGCTCTGGAATTCCCGAGGCATCTAGGAACCTTTAGCACAACTTTTCCGGTTAAGTTTTGCTTTTCAAGTCTTTTGTTGCTTTTTTTGTCGCTTTTGATTCCTTGGCTTGTGTGAGTGTTGTTTTGCATGTTTTACTGAATTTCGTTGGCATTTTAGTTTGTTTTAACTTGTAGAAGTGTTGTTTTAAGTTTTTCATTGTCTTTCTTAATCTTCGCATTCATAATAATGTTTTTGCACTAACAGTCGTCGTTGTGGTAACTCTTCCTACCAGATTCATTATTCATCTTTTTGACTAATTCCTGCATTGGTTTTGATTGCATGCATGATCATTCACTCTTATCTGCACTAAAATTCACTCATGAATTCATATCTACTCATTTTCAACTCACCCTTCGGCTGATCTTGGTTGCCTTGGCTTAAATCTAGTTTTTCCCAGCATGCATTGCACATTATTGGATCTCAAGGCTATGCCTTTTCTCCCGGAATTACGCAAAAGTTACCTGTCGCTAGCCTCCAGATGGGCTCTACGTAGTTCTGGGAGATAGTGCCTAGTCTTGCCCACTGGGATTACTTAATGCACAGTCCCAGCAAGCAATCAAGCTAGACTGAAATGTGCATTACACACTTCCATTCCACAGCCAAACTCACTGGATTGTGCTCTATGTAGTTCTAGTCAGCAACACATCTCACTAAAATCTAGGACTGTGCAATGCAAATATCAATTTGACAGTCTCCCTACCTCTGAGATTAACTACTGTGTAATCTTGTTGGGCAGTCACCCATATTGTTGCATGATCGATACTTGAAGTGCTTTGTTTTATTGAGCTAACATTTGCTTGTCGTGAGTGTCTGATCTATCTCTAGGTACTTCAGTTGGTGAGTAGTCTCTCAGAAGTATAGGCATCATGGTTTCCAAGAGAAATGGATCAAAGGAAACCTTACAGAGCAGCACTAGATATGTGGTTGAACAGCTTCCAATGAACTTTCCCACCTATTAATACACATAGTTGTTCGTAGAGAAGGACATGAAGATCAAATGGCAATAAATATAGGACAAATTTTCAAGTATTTTCAAGGAAGATCTGGAAGATAGACAAGTCTATGTCAACATCCACAATTCAGGCTTGTACAGGGTTGCATGTAGGTAACCCATCTTCTCATGCGGGAATATCATTCATTGGGTTGTCTCACATACCGATCTTGAGACAATGACATTGAGCAATACTAGTGGGACACAACTTTCCACCTTCAATTCAGAAAACTACCATCAGATGTATCACTTATGGTAGTCAGTGAACTACATGGATGCATTGTTTTCAATCCAAACAACAATGTAAACACTAGAGATATCAAGAAGCATTGGGTAAAATAGAAATCAATGTTCAGGACGACACCCAACTAGGTCTACAAGACGAAGTCACTGAGGAAGGCTTACCAACTCCTGGTCATCTTCGAATGTTGCTTGTATGGTCAAGAGAACATGGAGACCTTCCCGTAGAGTTGGGTTGTTATGTTAGATCAGTTGGAAAATGAAGGAAGGCCTTTCAACTAATCATACGTGTTGGGTCTTCAACTAAAAGTGCATGTGCCTGATGCCTAGAATCCACTTAAGGATGAGAAAGAAATATTATTTATGTTCGCATACCTTCTTGATGCAATCTGTGCCCAACAGCAGTTCCCTAGCATGGGTTGGACACAGAAATCAGAGGATGTTGTGAACGTCTATTGCAAGTTTCTCTCTGAGTGCAGCTACTGAGGAGTCATGGCGAGGCTATCTAACCACTTCATCACCCCGCTATACAAGATTATATTTGAATAGTATCCACCTTGCATGTCCTAGGAAGTGATGCAGGAATTGATTAACATTGCAGATTGGTATGCCTCACACAGTGGCTTCTTCATCAGGATGTTTGGCGTGAAGAAGCCTCCACATGAGCTATTGAGGGTTGCCACAGAAAATCTAGTCATGCAAGAGGTTTCATGCCACGTCTCCACAAGGTTATCAACATGAATACATAGGAGGAAGAAGGCACCATGGCCCACTCTTCCTTTGACGATTGGGTTGTACAAGATCTGTACCTTGAAAGATGTGGATGCTGAGGCTGAGGACTTGAAGAAGTTTGGGATTAGCACCAAGAGCTTCAATCTGTATGATCCCCACTTCATATACAATAACCATTGTGTGAAGGTGTACTACCCATGGATCCACATGGCATGTCAATGGTTGAAGGAAGATCCTTGGAGGTATTCTACAACTCCTCTAGGCTCAATGAACCGTTCAACATGGTTGTATAATGGAAAGAAGCACTGCAGGAAATAGCACCATAGGAAGAAACAACAACAACAACAGTGAGCAACAGATCCGCACAAGAAAAAGGCAAGAGTAAGATTGTAGAGAGCGCGGAGGTTGAAAAAAGCTACAAGTTCAAAGCAGATACTCTTGTTGAGAAAGTATATTTAGAGATAGAGGTGAAGAGCCGACAGTCCAAAAGGAGAGTAGAGTGGAAGAAGAGAGAGAAGCAAAGGTTGGAAGATACAGAGAGGTGATTGCAGGAGATGAAGAAGAAGTTGAAAGAAGAACAAGATATCAAGAGGAGAGAAAGGGAAGAAAGGAAGAAATAGGAACATGAAGAAGGACAAGGCGCACTGACAGAGAAAACGGCACAGATATGGGTTGAAGAAGCAGAGCAGCCAGCAGATGAAGAAGAGAGTGAGCAGGTGCAAGTTCAAGAACTTTCTTAGTAGGTTGATCAGTTGGTTGAGGCAAAATACATGGAAATAGAACAGGAGCTACAGGACCAAGAAATTGATCTCATGTCGAGCTCATCTGAGGTTTCACCATAGTCTACACCACCTCCAAAATCACAACTAGTCTCGAGTGAGCAAGGAGAAGTTGTTCTCCTTGATGATGATCCAGAGACTGATGTTTACAATATGGCATTTGAAGAATCACAGCAGAGGATTGTACAGGCACGAAGAAAGCATCTCCTGCATGATCATACATCATCTTCTCACACATAAGAAAGGGTGATTGTACCAGATGTTAGAAGACATATAGTTTCCATGGTCGAGGCTTCTAAGACTTACACAAAAGCCACATGTTCAACAATCAAGTTCTTGATATAAGAGAATGATCGAATGGTGAAGGACTTTCAAGAGGCCAAGCAGAGAACACAACATTCCGCAAGATCCGCGATGAGAGAGATGAAGAAAGAAATAGTGGAAAAGATATCAACTTTGGATACCACCATGCAAACAATGTATAGTAGATTTGTCACTGTGCACAAAGCGGTTTTCCATCTATACGGCTTTCAGTAGTAGTGCACGCAAACAACCCAAACTCTCAAAGGCATTCACACTGTTATTGTGCACATGCAAGAATGGACAATGAGGTACAAGGGAGCCTCGCTTTACCTCCACAAGAGGATGAAGACAAAAGCTGAGCTAGACAAAGCAAGGATTCAAAAGTTGATCCGAAACTATGAGAATCTCCCTCCACTCATCACTAGCATTGAGGCTTCCTATGCACGATTGTTCAGGATTCTGGATGTCATAGTGTGAGCACACAAGATCCCTTCCATCATAACCCTCACCAGGCCATGATGAAGAACCAAGTCATGATGGATGTTGACAAGTACATCGAGCAGTTGATATGTGAATCCACTAGTGATGAGTTGCATCTCAACATAGAGAACATGCAGAAGTATATCGGTGGTCCAGCCACACTTAGGACAATGTTGTGCATGCTTCAGGATGAGTTGGATATAGGTTTCAGAAACATATACCCAGAAGCCATGGAGGCAAGAGTCTGCTTCGACAAAGATGTCACCAAACAATATGGGGACACAGTAGCATAGTACCAAACTTGGTATCAGTTCATCACCAAATACCATCATGAGGAGGTTACCGATTTGGTATTTCCCCAAGACCCTGAGTGATGTTGTTTGCCTTGTCATTCTAACTCAAACCTATTTTTGTCCCACATGGGTATATGTGGAAATTGCATTATTGTAAATATGTTGCCAGTGAAATTCCAAGTTTCACTAGTGGAATGTGAACAGTCACTATCTAATGTGAAGAGTCATGAGGGTAGTCCAAGAGTCAAAGTGGAATGTCAAGGGTCACCCCACCCTTTTCTATATATAGAACCGCATAACTCATAGTATAGGCTTTTGGGAGCCATGCATTTTGCTAGGAATTTCTTAGAGAAGACTTGGAGAGTATTGCAACGAGCCTTGGCTTCTCCACAGTGTAGATTGAGTACATATCTTTGGAGGAGCAGGCGGTGTTGACTGTAATGTTCCACTATTGGGGCTAGTGACTTCCAATGGTGTATGTATGGATGGAACTTTCACTTAATATATATATAACAGAGCCAACACGTTTTCATGCATATGTTGTTATTGTAGTTGGACTGTTCTGGTTGCTTTAGAAATATATTCTATTTAACTTACACATTTGTGTATGAACTATTGTGTATACAATTGTATGAATATTTTTGCAAATGTGTTGTTGATTTAACCCGCCACTTTGGATTGTGGACTATTCTCCTTTCCATCTTGTGATGTCATTCAGCTCGTGTGTTCCTTTCAGACTGCATACTATTATAGGCTTTTAAGGGACACACTTCATTTTCCCCTTCGTGTGTGAGAACTCCCATGCATATCACTTAACTCGTTGCAAGGTCACACACTTGCTTTCGATAAAGATATCACACTTACCTTTGTGTGCTATCACAGTTAAGACATTGCTTTACTACCCACTGATGGGACTCCTAATCCAAACGGTCTGAGGTCTAGTTGGGAATTATTACCAGGGATATCCCCTAATATGTTGGCAGGTCCAACACTATCAACATGTATGGCGCTAGAAGGAGAGCTAGATGACAAGATGAGTCCTCAAAGTTTGTTTTGAATCTCTCCACATTCTTCATGACTTACATTACAGTTGATCCTCTGACATGTCTATCTCATGGATGTTTTTTTGAAGTGTTGGAGGATTTCCTTAATGACTTGTCACGTAACACATATGATGGTGAAGGCGGAGTAGATTTTCTTAGTCACATAGTTGCCTTCATGGGTTTCCGTGAAAGGAATGAATTCCTCCTCGACAACGTTTACTGCTCATTGTTTGCTTACACGCTCAAAAGGAACACACTGCAATGGTGTGTCACTTTGCCTGCAGCCTCCATTCACTCATATGATAAAATGATCAGAGAGTTGGCTCATGCTTCCCATAATTATGATCGCAAAGCACTCAATAAAAAAAAAAAAAAATGGAATTATGGAATGCACCTAATGAATCTCTTTTGCAATTTTGGAATCGCTTCTATAATTTTACTTTCCAAATCCTAGAAGATGAGTTTGATTGGAAATTTATCAATGAAAGATTTCAGTATCTTCTTCACATATCTAAAAATCCACACGTGTTAGAATCATTCGAATCCCTCCCAGCATACCTCAGTGTTACAGCTTCCAAACCCAAGATGGATAAGGTTTTTGTCACATGTGAACCTCCGTCCTCTCCTCATCAAACATCTCTAGCTCCTCAGTGCGAGGCAGGAGAAGTTGTGAACCCATCTGTTCAACTGTCACATCCTCCCACCCCACCTGCTCTATATATCTACGCAGATTTGGCTTGCAAGCCTATTGTTTTTCACGTGAACTCGTTTTCTCAACCTCCGTTCTCTCTTTCTATTGATCCTCCATATTGTATTATGTTGTGTTCTCCCATTCTGGACTCCACATTCATTTTTCACGAGGATCATGGTGTCGATCGAGTTGGTGTTGAGAATCCAACCTACGCTATCATTTTTTATGAGTATGTGTGGGAATCTGAAGAAGAACCTACAGTCAAGGATGACCTCCTTTTGTCCACACCTCATCTTCTTTTTCCTGACATCTTTTTTTATTCTTCCATTTCTAACTTGTCTTGTGAACATTCATCCTTTAATGTTTCCACTTCTGATCATTTACAAAACACGTTGGATGTCAGTATGTCATTGCATTACAGAGATGACACATATTTATTTCTGAATCGACCCAATCTATCATCTTTTCTTTCTGAAAACTCAGAGGGTGAATATTCTTGTTTCTCATAAACCCCTTTGTATGATTTGTCAGATCATGAGGATGTGGACGAACATCTCAAATTTTCTAATCATGGTTGTCATGATCTCTTTACTCCTTCATTCGATCACAATGTTGATTCATTCGATGTTGATATTTCTAATCCACTAGTATTTGATGATCTACTTGTTGATGAAGTGGAAACCCCTCAAGTTGTCAAGGCACTTCAGCCCACACTAATGGTTATGTCAGGTCCTCGTTGTCTTGAGGTCAGTTCTACTTCCAATCAGAAATCTGTTGAAACACCCCAAGATCCTCATCACTCTCCTGTTTTCATTTAAGATTAGTCTGATATACAGATTTTAAATCATCCACCATAATCACATGATCCCATTGCTCATGCATTGGAGGAATCATACACAACTAGCACCCTTGTTAAGCAAAAGTTGTATTCCTTTTTCATGTTTGCTCATTTGTCACGGTTAAAAGAGTGTACATGCTCATTTTTTGCGAACAGTGTGTTGCAACACCATGGTACGTCTGTAGAGTGTTTGTCTTGCGATTTTACTCTTTTCTTTTCTGTTGATGCATTCAAACTTCAACGTGTTGGTTTTCACTGTCTTATCTTTCTTGTGCGTTGGTTTACTTGTATACCTTTCCTGTCAACCATGCCTTCACAAACATGGGTCAACCAATGCATCGGTGGCTGCATTGGAAATATCACTTCACGTGAGTAGGCCCATGCACTGTTTATTTTAGGAGTAGGAGTAGTGTTTGCTTTCTTGTTTGCTTTGCTTGCATGTTTTTATTTTATTAATTTTTTGGCTTTCATTTTCTTTTGTTCTTTTCTTGTTTGTTTGTTTGCTTGTTATGCGTCCATAGGTTTAGTTTCACATGAATCTTTGTTTGGGTCTTGAGAAAAGCAGGGTGAAGTACAAGAGGACTTGTACAACTATCAACAATTGGTTGTTTGTTATCCTCTCTCTTTATGAAGATCTTGTTGTATTCAGTTGATGATACCCTGATGGAAAATACGCTATGTTCAAAGTGAGTCTTGGCGAAAACACAACGCTTGCACTTTTAACTAGTAATGCCTACTCTAATCAGTTTTTCAATATTCAGTTAACCCCTTTCAGCTCATTCAAGTAGAGTAAGGTGAGGGGGATAACCTTAACAAGTATTTCAAAGGTATATATAACATACTTCTCTATAGGGATAACCTCTTTTTCTGTCAATAAGTTGAGATCCCTCTTTCGCCTCATGAAATAAATAAGTGCCTATGCACAATTCTCTAAAAATGAAAAATGAAAAATAAAATAAAGGCGAAAGAATAGAAAGGCTTATTGGACAAAGAGGTGATGCAAGTAACTCTGTTGAGGTAATAACCAGGCTCGCTGGAAGTGGAGCGATGCTTGTGTTCTTGTGTGACTCCGTCAGGGTACTATCCAGGCCTGCTTGCAGTGGAGCAACACCAAAGATGAAATTAAAACTTAGATAGTCATATTACTTATGCATCAATATACCCTTCATACCCAATCAAAACAACTCAGTTGACTTGGCTTGGCATGTGTGTTGACCGATCAAGAGAATGGAAAGGACTATATCTTTAACTCAAGCCAGTGAGGAAGCCATGATGATCAAAGAATCGAACAATACTTCCGGAGGAGTTCGACTCACTTTATACGAAACAAGGTCCATATAGAGAGATAGAGTTCTACTAGTTTCGTTAATGTTTTAGTGTCTACAACCACCCTCCAAAATTTTCCCTTCGCTTTGTTTTGGGGCCTCCCTCCTCAAAATCTTAGTAGCTTGTCTTGCACTGCTCAGGTACTTGGGTTTTCATTTGAATTTATCTTTCGCTTTGCAGCTTGTGTTCGCTTACTTGTTTTGCTGACCAACCACAAGCTGACCCTGTGACTTGGTTTACATATGGTTCTTGCATTATCTTGGAAGACTACCAAGTCCTAGACGGCAGCCTTCCTTTCTCTTGGGAATTGCACAGAGTAGCCCGGCAGTCAGCCTTGCTCTCCAAAATTGTGCAGAGCATCCTGACAGTGAGCTACTGTTCAAAAATTGGGCAGACCCAGTTGACAGCTTGTCTTTAGCTAGGAAATTGTGTAAATAATGAGAGGTAGCTAGAGCCACTAAGTGGAGGAATTGCACAAAAGCACTCCCTCAGTCGTTGTCTAATGCATGTGCCAGAAAATTTCCCAGTTTCCTCCGTAACTGCACAATTTCTCCATTCATGCATGGCAGCCTTTCCTGAAAAAGAAAAAAAGAAAAAAGAATAAAAAAACATTCCTAAAAAATAGGGATCTATGTTTAGCATTGGGAGTTCCACTCAAGTCAATTTTAGAGACTTCCTACCACTTGTCGCTATTTCCTAGATTTTTGACATGCACATTTTAAACCTTGAATCTACCAAATATATTTAATGGACCACTCAGAGCTCATTATACACATTTGATCTTGGAGCTCTTCCATTTTCAAGGCATCTAGGAACCTTCGGCACAGTCGGCATAGCTTTTCCGAGTAAGTTTTATTTTCAAGTATTTTGTTTCTTTTTCTATCGCTATTGATTCCTTCGCTTGTGTGAGTGATTTTTTGCATGTTTTATTGAACGTTCACTGGTTTTTTGGTTTGTTTTAACTTGTAGAAGTGTTGTTTCAAGTTTTGAATTGTCTTTCTTAAGTGTAGAATGCATAACATTGTTTTTTCACTAACAATTGTTGTTGCGGTGACTCTCCCCACCAGCTCCGTTGTTCATCAGTTTGACTGATTCGTGCATTGGTTTTGATTGTATGCATGATCATTCACTCTTATTTTCACCATCCTTCACTCATGCATTCATATCTACTCAATTTCAAGTTGCCCTTCAGCCGATCTGGGCTGCCTTTGCTGAGATCTAGCTTTGTCCAGCATGCACTACACATTCTTGGATTCCAAGGCTCTTCCTTGGCTCCAAGAATTGCACAGAAGTTACCTATCACTAGCCTCCAGTTGTGCTCTATGCAGATTTTGGAGACAGTGCCCAGTCTTGCCCACTGGGACTACACAATGCGTAGTCCCAACCAGTAATCAAGCTAGACTAAACTATGCATTGCGCAGTTCCAATCCACAACTAGCCTCACTAGACTGTGCCCTGTGTAGTTCCAATCAGCAATACATCTCACTGGAAGTCTGGACTACCCAATGTGGAGATCTCATTGACAGTCTCCCTAACTCTGAGAGTCACTACTATGCAATATTTCCCAGCAATCACCCAGTTTTTTGCATGATCAATCCTTGAATTGATTTGTGTTTTTGAGCTGAAATTTTCTTTCCATGAGTGTCTGATCTATCTCTAGGTACATCAATTGTTGAGAAGTTTCTCAGTAGTACAAGCATCATGGTTTCCAAGAGAACTGGATCAAAGGACATTTTACAAAGCAGCACTGGAGACATGGTTGAACAAGTGCCAATGAACTTTCCCATCTATGTAGACACATAGATGTTCATAGGGAAGGACATGAAGATAACATGGAAAGAAACAAAAGACATATTTGTAGGCAATTTCAAGGAATATCTGGAAGATCGACAAGTCTATGTCAACATTCATAAGTCAGGCTTGTACAGGGTTGCATGCAGGTACCTCGTCTTCCCATGCGCGGATATAATTCACTGGGTTGTCTCACATACTGATCCCAAGATGATGACATTGAGAAATACAAGTGGGACACAGCTTGCCAGATTCAGGTTGAAAAACTACCATCAAATGTATCACTTTCCATAGCCGGTGAAATACATTGATGCATTGTTCTTCACTCCCAATAGAAATGTAAACACTAGAGATATCATGAAGTGTTGGGTAAAAGAGCGATAGAAGTTCAGGATGACACCCAATTAGGTCTAAGGGACGAAGTAACTCAGGAAGGCTTACCAACTCTTGGTCATCTTCCCATGTCGCTTGTATGTTCAAGAGAGCACAGAGACCTTCTCGCAGAGTTGGAATGTTATGATAGATCAATTGGAAAATGAAGGAAGGCCTTTCAACTGGTCGGACATTTTAGCTCTTCAGCTAAAAGTGCATGTGTTTAATGCCCGGAGTCTTCCTAAGGATGAGAAAGAAATATTATTTATGTTTTCGTACCTTCTTGATACAATTTGTGCCCAACATCAATTCCCTGGCATGGGTTGGACATGGACAACATTAGAGGATGTTGTGAATGTCTATTGCAAGTTTCTCTCCGGGTGCAACTACCGAGGAGTCATGGCAAGGTTGGCTAACCACTTCATCACCCCATTGTATAGGATGATATTCGAACAAGATCCACCTTGCATGTCCCAGGAACCAATGCAGGAATTTCTTAACATTGCAGATTGGTATGCCTTACCCAGTGGCACCTTCATCAATACGTTTGGTGTGAAGAAGCCTCCACATGAGCTACTAAGGTTTTTCGTGGACAAGATGGTCATGCAAGGGGTTGCATACCACATCTCCACATGGTTATTAGCGAGACTACACAGGAGGAAGAAGGCACCATGGCCCACTCTGTTGGGTGTGGAGCCTGATTATCTTCTATATTCAAAAGTACCACCACATTGGACCCCAGTTCAAAATGGGGGCGGAACGCGCCCGTAAAATATTTGCTACAGGAGGTGGTCCAGGGGGGGCGGCTGCGACCTTTGGGAGCCCCCCCCTGGCGGGGGGTTTCGGGGGCAGCGCCCCCAAAGCTAAAAACAGCTGTAAAATTGCCTCGTAAAAGTATAGTAATTTCTAGTCAATCTAGGTCGTTCATTAGGCGGATGATCTAACGGTAGAACTTATGTTTAGTTTAGGGTGTTTTGCCCTAGAAGGCAAACCCTCTCTTTGTATGAGGGCATTGTATTTGAGGCTGTGAGATAGATGTGTATTCTGTGTGAGTGAGAAACAGAGAGGTGAGACTGTGAGAGAAGACATAGGATATTACAGTGGATTTGATGTAGGTTGTGTCTCTTCATTTTACTGGATAATAGAAAGGAAGGATTGGCTGTTCGAGGTGGACGTAGCCCAAACTGGGTGAACCACGTATATCTATGTCCCTCTTGTTTTGTGCGTTTTCTGTGTTTATATTTCTGCAATATTTTATGTGTTCCATTGCTCCGTAATATATATAATATTCTAACACACTCTTCCTTTGCAGATTGGTTTATACGATATTCATACCTTGAAAGATGCAGATGCCAAGGCCGAGGACTTGCAAAAGTTTGGGTTCGTCACCAAGAGCTTCAATCTATATGATCTCTACTGCATATGCAAGAACCACTATGCAAAAGTGTACTACCCATGGATCCACGGGGCATGTCATTAGCCAAAGGAAGATCCTTAGATGTATTTCTACAACTCCTCTAGGATCAATGAACCGGTCAGCATGGATGTAGAATGGAAAGTGGAATTACAGGCAGAAGCACCACAGGAAGAAATAAATACAACAATAGTGAACAACAAATCCGTGCAATACAAAGGCAAGAGGAAAATTTTCAAGAGCGCACAGGATAAGAAAAGCTACAAGTTCAAAGTAGATACTCTTGTTGAGAAACTAGCTTTGGAGATAGAGGCGAAGAGGTGACAACGTGAAAGGAGAGTAGAGCGATAGAAGCAAAGGTTAGAAGATACATAAAGGAGATTGTAGGATACAGAGAAGAAGCTAAAAGCAGAACAAGATCTCAGGAGGAGAGAAAGGGAAGAAAGGAATAAACAGGAACAGGAAGAAGAAAAAGGCGCACTAACAGATAAAAATGTACAGATACAATTTGAAGAAGAAGAGAAGCGAGAAGATGAAGATGAGGGTGACCAAGTACAGATTCGGGAACTTTCTCAGCATGTTGAGAAGTTGGTTGAGGCAATAGACATGGAGACAGAACAAGAGCTACAGGATCAAAACATTGATCTCATGTTGAGGGCATCTGAGGTTGCACCACAGTCTCCGCTACCTCTAGAATCACAACAAGTCTTGAGAGAGAAAGGATAATTTGTTCTCCTTGATGATGATCCAGAGATGGATGTGTACAATCTAGCATTTGATGAATCACAACAGAGGATTGTACAGGCACAAAGAAAGTAGCTCCCAGATGATCATACATCACCTAGGCACATAGAAGAAAGGGTGATTGTACCAGATGTTAGAAGACATCCAGTTGCCATGGACGTGGCTTCTAAGGCTTATACAAAATCCACGAGTTCAACAATCAAGTTCTTAATAACAGAGAATGATCAAATGGCGAAGGACTTGGAAGAGGTCGAGCAGAGAACAGAGAATTCTGCAGGATCTTCCATGATAGAGATGAAGAAAGCAATAGTGAAAGAGATATCAACTTTGGAGGCCACCATGTAGAGAGTGTATAGCATATTTGTCACCGTGCATAAAGCGGATGTCCATCCATACAGATTTCAACAACAGTGCATACAGAGAGCCCAAACTCTCAAATAAATTCACATTTCTATTGGGCACGTGCAAGAATGGAAAATGAGGTACAAGGGAGCCCCACTTTACTTGCAAAAGTGGATGAAGCCGAAGGTTGAGCTAGACAAAGCACAGATTCAAATTTTGATCCTGAACTATAAGCAGCTCCTCCGCTCATCACTAGCATTGAGGCTTCCTATGCATGGTTGTTCAGGAGTCTGGATGTCATAATGTGAACACACAAGAACCCTTCCATTGGAACCCTCACCCAGGCCATGAGGAAAAACAAAGCCATGTTAGATGTTGACAAGTACATAGATCATTTGACGCGCAAACCCACCAATGATGACTTGCAGCTCAACACAAGGAACATGTAGAAGTATATCGGTGGTCCAGCCACACTCAGGACAATGTTTTTCATGCTTCAGGATGAGTAGGACAGAGGTTTCAGAACCATGTACCCATAAGCCATGGAGACAAGAGTCTGCTTCGACAAAGATGTCACTAAATAGTATGGGGACACAATAACGTAGTACCAAGCTTGGTAACAGTTCATCACCGAAGACCATTGTGAGGAGGTTACTGATTTAGTCTTTCCCCAAGAACCTGAGTGATGTTTTTTATCTTGTCCGACCGACTCAAGCCTATTTTTGTCCCACATGGGTATATGTGGAAATTGTATTATTGTAAATATGTTGTAAGTGAAATTCCAAGTGTCACAAGTGGAATGTGAACAGTCACAATGAAATGTGAAGATTCATGAGGGTAGTCCAAGATTCAAAGGAGAATGTCAAGATTCACCCCACCCTTTGCTATATATAGAACCTCATAACTCATACTACAGGTTTTTGGGAGCCAAGATTTTGGCTAGGCATTTCTTAGAGAAGGCTCGAGAGTATTGTGATGAGCCTTAGATTCTCCATAGCATAGAGTGAGTACATCTCTTTGGAGGAGCAAGTGGTGTGGACTATAATGTTCCATTATTGGGGCTAGTGGTTGTAAATGGTGTATGTATAGATGGAACTTTCACTTAATATATATAACAGAGCCAACACGTTTTCATGCATATGTTGTTATTGTAGTTGGACTATTCTTATTTCTTTAGTAATATATGTTATTTAACTTATGCATTTGTGTATGAACTATTTTGTATGCAATTGTATGAATCTTGTTGCAAACGTGTTTTTGGTTTAACCCGTCACTTTGGATTGTGGACTATTATGCTTTCCATCTTGTGATGTCATTCATCTCATGTGTTCCTTTAAGGTTGCATACTATTACAGTCTTCTGAGGGACACACTTCATTTTCCCCTCCGTGTGTTAGAACCTCCCATGCATCTGAATTGACTCACTGTAAGGTCACACACTTCCTTTCGACAAAGATATCACACTTACCTCTGTGCGATATTGCAGTCAAGGCATTGCTTTACTACCCACTGTTGGGACTCCTACTCCAAATGGTCTGAGGTCTAGTTGGGACTTCTTACGTTTGCGACTTCTTTACGAACTAGATAGAATATTTATGAAAAAGGAATAATTTAGTTAAACATGGCTAAAAGGTTCTCCTATGTATTGTTTTATGCATTTTTGGGCCCATGAGACAAATTTACGAAAAGAAACATTTTGGAGTTTTCTTTTTCACCTCTTTTTCAAACTCTCTAAACATGTAAAAGAAGTCGAGTTACACTTCCACTGGACTCGAAAAATTGTTAAACAGTATTGGAATCATCAAGCATGACGAGGCTGAACCACTCCTTCCTAGGATTCGTTAAAAATACTCCGAAGGATTCGTCTGAAGGATGAACTTATAGATCAAACATATGATATCCTCCTAAAGCTTGTCAAAAATAAAAAGGTACTCGAAAGAAATGATTGGGAAATTGGGAAAATAAGGCATCATGCCTATTAATGGAAGTGAGTCGATCTTGAACATGACACTCTTTCACTTCATTTTTATGACTAATTTTGGTTGGGGAATCTTCTTGCCTCTTTGTTGATCACACCTTAATGAAAGCCTTCATGATGGGGCTTTGAGTCAATGTTTCCAACTCCACATCAATGTCTCCAATATGTTCAAGAAAAATTCCACCCTCAGTTGACATTTGCTAAAATACCTTCAAGCCTTCATGTTTTTCACTCCTAAACCAGCTCTACATCATCATCATTCCACCTCAAATCTTGATACTCATTTTGTTTCATTGATGGGGGATACACCAAGGCCCTCCTACGATTGGTTTCTTCCTGTCGGCGTCAACATAATATCTAGGAAGTTGACTTGGAAACTCCTTTTTGTGTGTTCTAGTTTGCATACCTCAATGGAAAGTTTCCTCTCTTTCGGAAACAGGTTCTCATCACTGGCCTTCGACCAAAATGTTTTGTGTGATGTTCAACTTTAGCTGATTCATTCACATCACATAGATTGTATTGTAGTTCCTGGAGAACCATTATCATTATTGGTGGTTCCTCTTGAGTTTGTGTCAGTAATCATATGGTGTCGATGATGTTCGACTCCAACACATTTATTCACATGGTTAGACTCGTACTATCAAGTGATGAGGTAGAAAAATCTAGATCTAGTTTCATCCATCCGGGATGCAATTTCAGGATTCATATAATATCACAAAGTATGATGACTATGCTCATTCATAAATTCATCCAAGCATGGCTCCATCGCCTCTCATTAACTCTACTTTAAAAAATGGCCAAGTCAGTTCCGATTCAGCTGAGCCAAACCCCCAGCTAGTTTAGATCGGTAGAGAAAATGGCCTGGCGGTCGTTTTCTTACCAAACTTGATGAGTCGTTCAATGGCTCAATCAGTTCGGTAACAAACCACTCAGCTCAGCTGAGCCCAATATAACCCGGCTGGTTCAGATAGTCACACCCACGCACACCCAACTTGACTTTATGTGGGGAAAAACAGACCCCTCACTACATTCTAATTGGGTTTTAGGTTTCTTTTAGGTGTATTTACCTCTCCTAAGGCTATAAAAGCTACCCAACCCCCTCACATTTCCTTATAGTTATCTCATTGTATTTGTGTGAGAATTTGTGAGGAGTTTGTGAAGAGTTGTGGAGTTTTCTTTTGGAGCAGTAGTGAGGATTCTTGAGAAATAATTGGAGAAACATTGACGAGCTTCTTGGGCAGCCATTGGAGCAACGTTGAGGATTTTTTTTGTTGGAGCAGCATTGAGGAGGTGCTTTGTGGCAACATTGTGCCTAGAGGTATTTTTTTTTTCAATTCTAAAATCTATTTTTGCTACTTGTTTTTTTGCGCAAATCTAGAAATTGAAAAGAGTAAATTTTGTAAAAGAAATGAACATTGAAGTAATGTTATTTTTTTGTTTTTATTTTCATATTTTTTACTTTCATTTCCAAGTCCAAAAATGGCTCCTAGAGTGAAAGATGTTACTTTGGCATATGTTGAAATGATTGATAATCAAATGCATTGCAAATTTTGTCATAGAAAAATTAAGGAGGGTGGAGGGGGAATTCATAGGTTTAAACAACTCTTGGCTGGTATTAGAGGCCAAATTACTCCATGTGAAGCACCATCATAACAAACTGGGGAGATTAGGAAGGAGATGCTAAATAACTTTGAGAATTTTGAGTAAGAAAAATCTAGGAATAAATAAATAGAGGTTGAAATTGGAAGGAAGAGGAGCATACAACAAATGATGGCTACCAACCCCAATTTTGATTATGAGGACTCTTCATCTATCCCTTGCACCAATGCATCTATCAGACCAGGAGGTAACTCCTCAAATCAAAAACTCATATTATTCATTCAGGTTGTTCATTATTATATACAAGAGGGAGTGATTGTTTGGTTCATCTCCCAATGACTCTCTATCTTCTCTATTATTTATTTACATTAATTACAGTTGTACACCCAATCCCTCTGACTAGGTGTCAACATTCCCCCCCCCCCCCTTAATCTGAAGGGATTTTGGCGAGTCCAAACATCATTCTGAATCTTTCAAGCTTTTTTCTTCCAAGTGCTTTGGTGAAGATGTCTGCAATGTTCTCATTAGTGGAACAATGGCGGAGATGGATTGTTTTGGCCTCAACATGATGTTGAATCAGATGATATTTAGTATTGATGTGCTTTGTTCAATCATGGAACTTTGGGTTCTTGACCAACTTTATTGTAGAGGTATTTTCAATAATGAGTGGAGTCGATTGTACTTGTTTTACCTGCAAATCTTCAATAATTTTCCTGAGCCACACAATTCCTTTTGTTGCCTCAGCTGCTGCTACATATTCTACCTCTATTGTGGAATCTGCTGGAACTGATTATTTGTGTGATCTCCATGAGACAGCTCCTAATCCAAGACTCATAGCATAACCTGAAGTAGATACCCCAGTTTCTTTGTCTCCATCGAAGTCTGAATCAGAGTATCCAATCAAGCTGAAGTCACCCACCTGTGTATACTTGATTCCTAAGTCTTGAGTTCTGTTCAAGTACTTTAGAACTCTTTTTGCAGTATACTAATGTCCCTCTCAAGGATTTACATAAATCTGGGGAGGATTCCAACAGCAAACAAAATGTATGGTCTGGTAGAAGTTAGGTAGTTGCGACTTCCTACAAGTTCTCTATACTTTGTTGCATCCTCAAATTCTTTTCCTTCAATGGATGTGAGCTTTAAGTTTTGTTCCATTGGAGTAGTCAGAGGATTGCATTCAGTCATGCCAAACATGTTCAACAGATCTCCAATGTACTTCTATTGAGAAAGGAATATGGACTTCATATGTTGAGTTACTTCAATACCAAGATATTAATGAACATATCCCAAATCAGTCATTTCAAAACATTTATTCAATTCCTTCTTTATGGATGAAATGTAGCTTTCATTGTTCCCTGTCATCAAAAGATCATCTACATATACCACAAGATATACAACTGTTTTTCCAACTTTCTTGACAATAAAAGTTGCATCATCAAGATCATAATGTTTGAAATTGAGTTTCAGAAGATGCTTAGTCAGTTTTTCATACCAAGCTCATGGTGCTTGTTTGAGGCCATACAAGGATTTCACAAGTTTGAATACTTTATGTTCATGTCCTTTCATAGAAAATCCTTCAGGTTGGGACATCAAAACATTTTCTTTTATATCTCCATTCAAGAAAGCAGTTTTTACATCCATTTGATGGACTTTCCAACCATTTCGAGCTGTTAGGGCAAAGAGTGTCTGGATGGTAGCCCATTTTGTTGTGGGGGCAAAAGTTTCCTCATAATCGACCCCTTCCTTTTGTGAAAAACCTTTTGCCACAAGCATGGCTTTGTGCTTGTCAAGTGAGCCATTAGCTTTATACTTTTTCTTATAGACCCACTTGCAGCCAATCGGTTTAGTTCCCAATGGAGGATCAACCAGCGCTTCCAAGTGCCATTCTTTATCAGGGCATCATACTCCTTTTTTATTGCTTCTCTCCATTCATCATGAGAAGCAGCTTCTTTGAAGGAAGTTGGTTCAAAATCTATGGACAAATTGAATTCACAATCACAAGAAACATCCATATCAATAGGTGAATCAAAATCATCTACATTACCTCCATTTTTCCGGTTTGAATTTCTAGTTCTTGTCTTTCCAACCTCTTTAGGATGAACACTTTCAAGTGTCTTTGTCAACCACTTTGGGGGACCTTTCTCAAATGGTCCAGGCTACTCCGTTGATTGAGTTGGGACTGAATCAAGATTGAGTCTCCCAATTCTGTCAATCACATCACTCAAAGTATCGTTGTTGGAGTTTCATGTAGGGGAGAGAGTGCTTCAGAAGAAGATTCCACAGATTGATCTAGTATAGGAATCCCCCCTTCAAGATGTGGAATCTGATTATCAAATTCTTGAAATGATTTTTCATTTGTGAATCTATCCAAGTGATCAAGATGCCTTTCAACAACATTGTTAGTTTTGGATGGTTCAAGAAGGATTAGATCTCTAGATACAACAAACTTTTTGTTGACTTCATCATAGAGACGGTATGCTTTGGGGGTGTTTGAATACCCCAGGAAGATACACTTACGACTTCTTGCACCAATTTTGTTTCTATGTACCTTTGATATCAAGGCATAAAAGGTGGAACCAAAGACCTTGAGATGATTTACCGAAGGAATGTGCCCATACCACATTTCATAAGGAGTCGTGTTTTTGATAGCATTAGATGGACATCTATTCTTTATATATACAACACATAGAATTGCATCAGACCAAAACATCATTTTTACATATTTGAAGAACAGCATGGAGCGTACCATATTTAAGATTATCTTATTCATTCTTTCAGCTACTCCGTTCTGTTGGGGATTATAAGGCACAGTTGTTTGATGTTTGATACCATGTTGGCAAAGATAGTTTTCAAATTAATTTGAAGTGTATTCTTTTCCATTATCAGTGCGAATAGAGCCAATATGAGATTGTGAATCATTTTTAATCCATGTATCAAAGCTCTTGAATGTTTGAAAAGCATCAGATTTGTTATTCAATAAATAAACACAACACATTCTGGTGTAGTCATCAATGAATGTCATCATATATTTATTTCCACTTGCATAATTAACAGGCATTGGACCACATAAATATGAATGAATTATTTCAAGTTTTCTATGTGCTCTGGAGTGTGAATCATGAAAGGACTATTTGCTATGCTTTCCTAGAATGCAAGCATCGCATTGCTTAAGCTTCCTAGGAATCATGGGCAAACCAGTAATACCATTTTTATTCAACAAGCAGAGGTTGTCATAGTTAAAATGTCCAAATCTAGCATGCCATAATAAACTTGATGGAAGTGTACCTTCTTCATAATGATAATTGAATGATAAATGTTGTGCACAAGCAGAGGTACCTTGCAGCTTGAGAAGCCTTTCTTCTTCTATCCTTGTCATGACAAGTGAGTGGTCAGATACTTTTCTCACCTCAAGCTTTCCATCAAATATATGAATCGAGTGACCTTGCTGGCGGATGTGGACCAAGGGCAGCAGGTTTCTCCTCAACTGTGGAAGATATAGAACATGATGTAGAAGAAAGTCTGGAAGACCAAGCAATTTAAGCCTGATTATGCCAAGCCTTGATGGCTTGAGTTTTGATTGGTCTTCAAAGTATATTTCTCCATCAACATTCTCAATAAATTCTTCAAAAAAATCTTTTCTATGATTCATGTGGCAAGTTTCTCCTGAATCAAGCAACCAATCATTTTTCGAAGAAGCAAGTGAAGCATTAAATAAGTCTTCATTTACTCCAATATTACATTGTGCCACAACATAATGAGCGGATTCAGGTGCTTTACCTTTTTCTGTGTCATTAGTTTTACCTTTGGTTTGGTTTATTTTCTACTCAATTTTGTCCCAAGGCAACTTGCATGTGGAGGCATCATGTGATCCATTTCTTTTGCAGCGTATGGACTGCAAATCTAACTTTTCTCCTTGAGAGTGTCTGCCCCCATGCCTCTGAAATATCTTCCTCTTCCTCTTCGATCACCTCTTCCTCTAGAAGAATCTTGGGCAAGATTCTTTTCTTTATGAGCAAGGCACACAGCATCTTCAGAAGATTCATGGGCTGTCTTCTTTCCAAAATCTCTCTCTTTCAGCAAATTTTTTCACAAGAGAGTCAAAGGTAATATATTTTAGATTTCCATTTGCTTGCAATGACTCAAGATAATTGGAGTAAGTACGATAAAGTTCCTTGAGAAAAGCGATCAGAGGAATATCCAATTCAACCTTAGTGGCTTTGATATCATGCATTATATATTTCACTTCGGATGCAAGAGAAAGAGGGTCATTGTTTTATAGTTCAAGGGTGAAGAGTTTGATAATGAGTTGAACAACTTCAAGTGCAAAGTGTGAGTCATAGAGTTCCTTCGGCTTTTGTAAAGCTTCGAATGCATTTGAAAATGGTGAAATGTGTCGACTCACCTCTTCACTTATTGATGCTGCAATCAATGCATAGGCTTTGCTGTTCTTATTTTCCCAAGTAGCGAGCTCCTTATCTGAGGTAGGCTGGACTGGCGCTTCGTCTCCTTATCCAACACACACTCCTTTCCGTAGCTCATTAAAAATGAGAGTGTGTTGGATTTTCTGCAACCATTCAGGATAATTTTCCTTTCCATTGAGAACTACTCCCACAATAGATATAATTGAATGCATCATAAAATCTGTGTACAGTGGAGAAAAATATTGCTGCTGCAAAATTTTAATCGTAAAATGATTTTTATACCAACAACGTTCAACTTAACAACATTCAACGTTCACCCGAATATTAGAGTCTGACTGTAGTTGTAGTTATTTTGTTGCTTTGTATGGCAGATATGAACGGTGGAGATGAGCAGGGGAGATGAGCGAAGGAGATGAATGGAGGAGATGAGCGGAGGAGAACAGAGGAGGGTTGTCGATGGTAAGCGATCAATGGTTATCACAATCAAAACAAGTCGGGGCGATAACCACGGCTAAAGGCAGATTTTGTGTTACAAGTGGGATTTCGAGCGGATAAAAAATGGTAAGTGGTATAAAGAGGGGAGCGCCCGATTCCACTAAGTGGTTGACACGTAGCGACTAAGGGAGAGAGAAAAACCACTCATTTTGGGTGGGTAACTCTCGTGCAACTAATGCACCCGAAATTGCTATAAACCGTCAAATTTTGAGGTGATGATCAACGGTGGAGATTAAAAGGCACTTTTCGGGAGGGTAACCATCGTGCAAGTGGTCCCCCCCAAAATCAATGTCAGCCGTCGGATCTGGAGGTTGAGATCAACGGTGGAGAACGAGCCAGATAAAGTGAAACCCTGGGAACTGTGTTCGAGCGGGTTTAATGAAGGGTATGATCGCATCACAGACATGCAGCGGTATTGATCAGGGCAAGAGATTTGCGATATACGATTAAAAAGCGGACCCGGCGATATTTATATATAGGGGTTTATAATACTTGAGAACTCAAGGGAACACGAAAAAGGATATATGTGAATACGAAAAAAGGATATATGGTTTTCAATGCGAAAGGGTATATACACCATACTCAGAGCAGGAGGAAATCCAAGTCATTACAGCACCTTCGGCGAATGTATTAAACGATAAATGAACGAAACCTCTCCTTGGGCTTCAATGCACCATTTGACGCAACAACAATGAATGAGATTTTTCAGGGTTTTGATAGAGATGTCAGCCTGCAAAAGATGAAAAACAAAGGCAAAACAGAATAGGAGTTACAAATTAAAAAGGAAGCCAAAAAATGGTGCTTCCTCTAATACCATGTCAGACCAAGAGGTAACTCCTCAAATCAAAAACTCATATTATTCATTCAGGTTGTTCATTATTAAATTCAAGAGGGAGTGACTGTTCGGTTCATCTCCCGATGACTCTCTATCTTCTCTATTATTTATTTACATTAATTACAGTTGTACACCCAATCCCTCTGATTAGGTGTCAACAGCATCCAACCCCTTTTGCTATGTTCCTCCCTCTTTGGAGTCTATGCAACAAAAGGGTAAGGGTAAAATGTAAAGGAGAGATGATATCAAAATTTATTTCACACCCTCCTCTCCATCATATGCACATGGTCCTCAAGCTAGTAGATGTTATATGCAGCCCACTTTAGATGCCCATTAGAAGAAAGAATTGAGAGAGACTTCATGTGATTACATAGCTAGATGGTGGTATGATTCAGATATCCCCTTCAATGTTTCTCATTCTCCATATTATGAACCTATGTTTGATGCCATATTTGTTGTTGGAAAGGACTTCAAAGACCCTACTTTTCATGAGTTAAGGGGATCTCTTTTACGAAAAGAAGATTCCTCCATTCATGAATATTTGAAAGATTTCAAAAGCTCATGGGAAAAAATAGGATGTACCATCATGTCAGATGGATGGACTGATGAAAGGAATTGTAACATCATAAACTTTCATATCTTTTTCCCACAGGGAACCATGTTTCTAAAATTAGTTGATGCATCTAATAGCCTGAAAGATGCACACTTGTTTTTTCATCTTTTGGATGAGGTTTTTGAAGAGCTGTGGATGGCTAATTTTGTTCAAATCATCAGAGATAATGCCTCTAGCTATGTTCTTGCTAGTAAAATGTTAGAGGAAAAACAACAAAACCATCTTTTGGACCCCATGTGTTGCACATTTCACAGACCTCATGCTTGACGATATTAGCAAAATAGATTGGTTGAAGGACACTGTAGAGAATTCCAAGATCGCAACAAAATATATCTACAACCACTCATGGATTTTTAGCTTGACGAGGAAACACATTGGGGGCAAGGATATTATTAGGTATGCCATCACTAGATTTGCAACCAATTTTTTGTCATTGCAATATATGCTTTCCCAAAATAGAAACTTGCAAAGGGTGTTTTCTAGTGATGAATGGAATGAATTCCAATGGTCTCACAAACAGGATGGAAAAGATGTGAAAAATAAAGTTAATGAAGAAATATTTTGGAAAAAGGCAACATAGATTATGAAGGTTGTTGAGCCACTAGTTAAGGTATTGTGGTTTGTGGATGGGGAAACATTGGTCATGGGCTTCATTTATGAGGTTTTGGATCAAGAAAAGGAGAAAATAAAGGCAGTATACAAGGAAAGAGTGGCTAAGTATGGGCCCATTTGGGAAAAAATTGATGAAAGATGGAACAATCAACTTCATCATCCTATACATGTAGCTAGGTATTTTCTAAACCCAAGGTATCATTATAAAGCTTTGGAGGCAGATGGTTTGACTGGGGAGGTTAGATATCGATTGATTGAATGCATTGACTGCATGATCTATAAGGAGAGCGATTAAATGGAGATACACTGACGAATCACTTGTTTCAACAGAGCCACAAGTACCTTTGGAAAGAACCTAGCAAGGATTGCAAGGGAAGTAGATGAGCCAATTAAACAAAAAATTCAATTTCCAAATTCTTATTTTGTTAAATTGTTTATAATTTGAAAGTTGGATATAATTTTTTTATTTAACTCATCACACTAATATTTTTTTTGCAACACAATGGTGGTATGGTTTGGGTAGCCATTATCCTCAATTGCAGAAGTTTATAGTCCATATTTTGAGTCAAACTTGCAATGCTACTGGGTGTGAGTGCAATTTTTTTGTCTTTGTGAGGATTCTCACGAAGAAGAGAAACCGTTTGGAACAAAAATGGTTAAACGATATAGTCTATGTCTAATACAACCTTTGAATAAGACACAACCAATTTATGAACAAAAGACCTGATACAGATCCCATTGTGTTGGAAGATATTGATCCAACATCAGATTAGGTAATGGAGAGTCATCTTGCAGAGTTTGATTCTGATGAGGATATTGGCCTTGATTTGGATTTACATATTGAGGCATTAGTTTAACATAATTTTCATTTGAATTTAGATCCAATTGTACCAGACCCAGCCCCAAGTCCTTCAGTTGCAGACACTTCCTCTACTAAGCCACGACAGAAGCACATATCTCGTCTATCTCAACGTGCAACTACTACGCCTACTACTGGTACTACTTCTACAGTTGCAATTGGAGATGGTGATGAGGAGGGGAAGAGCCATGGGTTTCCATGTCTGACTATGATTCAGAATCTGAGCCAAATGATGTTGGCTTCTCTAGCAATAGCCAGTAGTACTGGTGACTAGTGATGTTTTACAATTTACTTTTGTTGTAAAGGCCATTTAGAGCCTCCTTGGTTATGTGTTTTTATTTTGATCTCTATATCATGTATGTATTGCACAATGCACTGGGTTCCATTTTGATATAATGGATATATTCATGAGCCTACTTTGATCATATGTTGTTTTTTCTCTTTATTCTAATGCTTTGTGTTTGGAAACATGAATGAAAATCTTTAAAAATATGTTTTTTGTGTAAAAAATTTTCATTTCCCACCCTGGTTTTCAGTTTCACCTTATTTCTCCCATATAGTTAAATTCTCATTCCCATATCCATACATTCAACACTAGAAAAAATAAACTTTGCTGAAAACACAAATTCTAGAAATTTTACAGAATACTGGAAAATGCCAAAATAAAAATCAACGGGTACAAACAGCCACTTAACACATTTGAACACAGTGATTTTTGGTTAATGTGACCCTGGAAAAACCCCCTACAACTCTTGGGGAAAACCAGTTCAAGAGCTCTTTCTTATTTTTGAAAAAAAAAATGCCTTTTTACAGTGAGAAATATTCAGCAAAAATCAGCAAGCAAATTTTACAACTTATCTCGATTCGGTCCTACTCCAAACTGTTGTAAACGGCCTTGGAATGTGTGCCAAGCTGTTGCCTCCTTCTCCTCCTACTCAGAAATCTCCCTTGCTCTCTTGCTCTCTCTCTCTCAATCTGCTCATGAAAGAATGAATGACCTTTTCCTCCTTTTCCTCCTTTAATCTAACCCTAAGTGACTTTTGGGTGATCCCTAAATCCAATGGCTGAAATAGATTGAGATCTAGGGCTGAGATTAAATGCTCATTTAAATCTCACTTTCTATTTTTAATTCACCCCACTTTAATAAAGACCCACTTAGTCATTTATTTCCAAAGTCACTTTTCCTTTCTAATTTTACATTGACTTTATTAAAGTCACTTTAAAATTAGACTTTAGTAACTTTATCACTTAAAGTCACTTTTAAATTAGATTTAACTTTATAAAAATCATAAAGTCACTTTAGGAGAAAAATTAAATTCTTTTGGACACTTTTCCCTAGGCCAAAGATCAAAGCCTTAGGGAACCACACGTCCTCTGATACCAAATTTTAACACTCCCTCTTACCGAGGAAGGTGTTCCTCACCACACCCATCTTGTCTCTAAAGTAGACATGCTTGCCCCGTGGTAAGGCTTTGGTAAGAATATATGCAACCTGCTCATCAGTGGGAATATACTCAAGCTTCACAACTCCCTTCTCAACATAGTCTCTGATGAAATGATATTTGATCCCGATATGCTTTGACCTATCATGAAATACTGGATTCTTCGTGAGTTTAATGCAACTCTGATTATCACTGAAGGTCTCAACAGGTGACCAAATAATCCAAACAACATCTTGCGAAGCCAGATGGCCTCATAACTAGCTAGACTGGCTACCATATACTCTGCTTCCGTTGAACTCAATGCTACTGACTGCTGCTTCCGGCTGAATCATGACACTACTGCCGAGCCCAACCCAAAATAGCACCCTGAAGTGTTATTCCTATCAGAAGCACAACCTGCCCAATCAGAATCAGTATAACCTGCCAATCTCACTCCATCCTCCTGCCTGTAGTCTAGACCATAATCCACTGTCCCTTGCAAGTACCGCAAAATGTGTTTTGCAACCACCCAGTGAACCTTCCTAGGCTCACACATAAACTGACTCATCGTGTTGACTGCAAAACAAATATCTGGTCTATTGTTGACCAAATACATCAAGGAACCAATCAGCTGCCTATACAATGTGGGATCCACCAACTCGGAATTTGAAGCATGAAGCTTCTTCCAGTTGGTGATCATTGGTGTCGACATGGGTTTACAATCCTCCATGTGGAATCTGCCAAGGATGTCCACAATATACTTCCCCTGCCCCAGGAAGAATGCCCCTCCTCCTGCCACACTTCCAAACCCAAAAAGTAATGCGTCAAGCCGATGTCCTTCATCTCAAACTCCGCCGCAAGATCTCTCTTGCAGTGCTCTATGAGTCTCTCCGCACCTGTAATGATCAAGTCATCCACATACAACACCAGAATGAGAGGCTCCTCACCTATCACAATATAGTAAAGGTTCAGATCTGCCTCACTCTTTTTGAAACCCATCCCTTGCAAGTATGTATCTATCCTAGAGTACCAAGCTCTGGGAGCTTGTTTCAGGCCATAAAGGGCCTTCTTCAGTCTGCACACATGGGACTCCTTCCCATGCACCTCAAAGCCCTGTGGCTGCTCAATGTACACCTCCTCCTGTATGAAGCCATTGAGAAATGTATTCTTCACATCCATCTGGTGGATCTTCCAACCCATCTTTGCTGTTATTGATATAATGGAGCGAATCGAAGTATATCGAGCCATGGGAGCGAAGGTCTCCTCATAATCAACTCCCTCTACCTGGGAGAACCTTTTAGCCGCAAACCTCGCTTTGAATTTCTAAATGATGCCATCTGCAGCATGCTTTACCTTA
>APFE031685190.1:0-77111 GCA_000404065.3 Pinus taeda | reverse complement strand
CCTCTTTCTCCTTCTTGTCCAGAAATCTCCCTTGCTCTCTTGCTCTCCTTCTCCCAATCTGCTCATGAAAGAATGAATGATCTTTCCTCCTTTTCCTCCTTTAATATAACTCCAAGTGACTTTTGGGTGATCCAAGTGACTTTTGGGTGATCTCTAAATCCAATGGCTGAAATAGATTTAGATCAATGGCTGAGATTAAATGCACATTTAAATATCACTTTCTATTTTTTAATTCACCCACTTTAATAAAGACCCACTTAGTCATTTATTTCCAAAGTCACTTTTTCCTTTCTAATTTTTCATTGACTTTATTAAAGTCACTTTAAATTAGACTTTAGTAACTTTATCACTTAAAGTCACTTTTAAATTAGATTTAACTTTATAAAAATTATAAAGTCACTTTAGGAGAAAAATTGAATTCTTTTGGACACTTTTCCCTAGGCCAAAGATCAAAGCCTTAGGGAACCACCTGTCCTCTGATACCAAATTTCAACATTTTGATAAATAAAAAAATATGTAATGTATTTTTTACAACGATCCAGTGATTAAAATCAAATCGGCTGAGTCGATACCGAGTCAGAGTCAGATTCGGAGTCGATCCTTGGTCATTTTCAAACCTAAGTTTGTTTTTTAAAACATTTGTCATTAGTGGAAGTGGATTTGATTATTGTACATGTAAATTGGCTTATATGTTGAGTATGGGTATGCCTACCTTAGCAATGATATCATGATGACTATGCATGATATCAAACAATCTATTCTTGATTTGAACTTGTCACATGGTAAATAATTTCAATCCTCAGTCACTTCTTTTGACTTTGTACTTTAGGGGGAAATCTGTTACAGGTCATTTTGTCACATCTAATCAAATGGCTTAGAAACTGGATAAATCAACATCCATTGATACTTTACATCCATCCCCTGTAAAGCTTAGAAATTTCTCTCCAATAAGTCTAATAATTTTGGGTTAAATAGATCAAAATCCTAATTTTTAGCCCCATTGCACTTTCCTTTTGAGCAACCTAGACTAGTGTAGGTTGTACACTAAACAACTACAATGACCAACACATGTTTCCTTTGCTGCAAGTGCGATGGCCTCTAGAATTCATTGAAAATAAAAATAAAAAATCAGATATTCTCTTTCCAGAAGCTTCCAAGGTGGTTTTAACCATTTACTATTGATTGAGATCTTGAACGCATACTCTTGAGGTTTTATCTCTTATCCCTATAGCTTATCCTCCCTTATATGTGGATCTAATTCCTAGATTGGTAAATCCCAAACCACCCCATTTACCCATAAATTTACTACCTCCCATGGAGTCTAGATGGCTTTTGGATGTTAGAAAATTATATGTTATAGAGCAATGGAACATATAAAATATTGTATAAACACAAACATAGAAAACACATAAAACAAGAGAGGCACATATATACGTGGTTCACCCAATTTGGGCTATGTCCATGGAGAAACACAGTCCTTCCTTTATATTATCCAGCAAAATGAATAAATACAACCTACAGCAGATATGTTGTAATTTCCCCTTCTCTCTCACAGAGTCTCCTCTCTCTTTCTCGCTCAAAATAATAATACACGGTCGCAATAAAATTTCCTAATATAAAGTGAGGGTTTCCTTCTAGGGAAAAAAACCTAAATTAACATAACTTCTACCGTCGTATCATCTACCTAATGAATGGCTCATATTGACTACAAAATTACAATATTTTACAAGGCAATTTTCATTTATTTTTAGCTTCAGGGTTGTTTCCCCAAAACCCCTGCTAGTGTGGGGCTTATAAAATCATTGTCGCCCCCCATGGACCCAGTTGATGGTGATTAAATGGAAAGAATTGCCAACCTATTAGGAACTGGGGTCCAATGCAGCGATACCTTTGAATAAAGAAGATAATCAAGCTTCACACCCAATAATATCCCACTTGGAGACTGATTATTGCAACTCCACTATTGCTTCATTTGTTGGAAAAATCTTCCACTTTGTACCTGGTTGTTTCTCATCTTCATCATCATACTTGAAGACCAGTTGAAACTAAGCAAAATCTCATTTTCTCCCTGGTTACAACTTTTGCTAACATATCTAAAGGATTCTTGCTAGTGTGTATATTTTCAACCTTCAACTGTCAATCTTCCAACACTCACTGTATGAAACGGTACTTGAGTTGTATATGTTTAGTCTTGGAATGAAATGTTGAGTTATTTACAATATGAATGACACACTGACTATCATTGTATAACGTGCCCATCTCCTTCTTCTTACCCAATTCATCCATAAATATTTGCAACCAAATCATTTCTTTACTAGCCTTTGTAGCAGCAACATATTTTTCTCCCGTTGTTGAAATTGCAAAAACACTTTTCATTTTTGAAACCCAACTGGCAGTTATTCCACCTACAATAAATACATACCCTGTGATTCTCCTCATGTTATCTCTATCACCTGTCATATCTCCATCAACATATCCCTATAGAGCAATGTTTGAACCACCAAAGCAAAATGCTTGATTTGTGGTACCTCTCAAATACCTTAGAATCCATTTCACTGCCATCTAATGTTCTTTTCCTATATTTTTCATGTACCTACTTACAACTCCCACTGCATGTGAAATATCAGACCTTGTGCATACCATTGCATACATTAAGCTTCCAAATGTTGATGCATATGGAACTTTAGACATATATTCCATATCTTCCTGAATCTTGGGACACATCTCCTTACTTAGTTTCCAAAGGTGTAGTAAGAAGTTTTGCATTCTGCATATTAAATATTTCCAACACCTTTTATATGTACTCACTCTGAGACAATGTTAATTTGTGATTTTTCCTATCCCTAGTTATTCGCATACCAAGAATTTGTTTTGCAATACCGAAATCCTTCATTGCAAACGAATTTTCCAATTTTCCTCTGAGCACATTTATTTCTTGCATGTTAAACCCTGCAACAAGCAAATCATCTACATACAATAACAATATAATATAGTTGCCACCATTTTTCCTTTTGAGATAAACGCAATGATTAGAGTGACATCTAGTATAGCCTTGTTCAAACATAAACCTATCAAATTTTAGATACCACTGCCTTGAAGCCTATTTTATGCATAAAATATATTCTTCAACTTACACACTAGTTTCTCCTTCCCTTTGACCTCGTACCCTTGTGGTTATTTCATATAGATCTCTCCTCCAAATCCCCATGGAGAAAATTTGTCTTTACATCTAACTGCTCAAGATGCAAATCTTCTACTGATACTAGACTTAAAATAGTTTTGATTGAAGTCATTTTAACAACGGGAGAAAATATTTCATCAGATTCTATAGCTTTCTTCTGTGCAAACCCCTTAACCACAAGCCTAGATTTATACCTTTTTCTACCTCCATCTTCTTCCTTCAACCTGTAAACCCATTTATTTTGTAATGTTGTTTTACCTACAGGAAACCTGACTAAGTCCCAAGTCTGGTTATGTACCAAGGAGTTTGTCTCTTCTTTCATGGCTAGATCCAACTTCTTCCTGGTTTCTACCTGCATTGCTTCTTCATAACATTCTGGTTCACCAGAATAAGTCAACAATACATAATATAATGAAGCAGAGTATCATTCAAGGGGTCTACTTATCCTGGTAGATCTTCTGACACCACTTTCAGGTGTTTGAGGTACATGTTCTTGTTGTGGTAGTTGTTTTTGTTTTGGTTGTTGATCATTATGATTTTCATACACCTTTCCTTTTTTTGTGATCTCATCAAGCACTGTTTATTCTTTGTTTTCTTGTTCCTATTTCTTTTCCTACATCTAATTTGTATACAAGACCTTTTAATTGAATATGACATCTCTGCTCCTAATGATTTTTTGATTTTCATAATCATATAAGCGATAACCAAAATCATTAACACCATATCCAATAAAAGTAATTTTCCTTGATTGTTCCTCAATCTTTGTCCTATTTCCTTTAAAAATGAGTAGTTTACCTTTTACTTGTCCATGCCTTCTCTATAATACCACCATCCAAAGAACTTGAAGGCCCTTTGTTTATTAAATAAACCGCAGTATCTGTAGAATTTGCCCAAAATTATAAAGGCAATCATGCATGATATATAATGCACCTTGCATGCTCCATGATTGTCTTATTCATCCTTTCTAACACACCATTTTCCTATAGTGTTCCTGGAACTATCTTCTGCCTGTGAATTCCATGCTCTAAACAGTACTTATCAAATTCTTTGATGCAATATTCTCCTCCATTGTTCGATCTGAGACACTTCAACTTATTTCATGTCTCAATCTCAACCAAATATTTCCATTTCTTGAAAGTATCAAATATATCATATTTATTCCTAATACAATAAATCCAGGTTTTCCTAGTTGCATCATCAATAAAGGTAACATAATAGCAAGAGATACCGAGAGATGATTCCTGAGCAAGTACCCATAAATCTATATGCACAAGCTCTAATTTTTTGCTTTTCTTTTCTTTCCCAAATCTGAGAAATCTAACTCTCTTATTTTAAATTCCATAAACATAATTTTCACAAAAGTCCAAATCAACATGCTTCAAACCTGGAAACAAATTTCTTGAGTGAAGAATCTGCATCCCCTTCTCACTCATGTGCCCGAGCCTATGATGCCACAATGTTTATTTTCTCTTGTGGAGGTTAAATCATTAAGATAATTAGAAATACCAATGCATAAATACAATGTACCAACATTTTCTGTGTTTGCTATTACTAGGGCTCCTTTAGTGACCTTCCAGGTTTTATCTGTAAAAGTAGTCACACAACCTTCACCACCTAACTACCTTATTGAAATTAGATTTTTCTTTGGATCTATAACATGTCTTACCTCCTTTAATATCCATTGGTTTCCATTCTACTGTTTTATAAAAGCGTTACCCGTTCCAACGATTTTATAGAGTTTATCATCACCCAGGCAAGCCTGTCCAAAATCTCCTTGAACATAATCATCAAAATATTTCCTATGAGGTGTGGCATGAAATGAGTACTCTAAATCTACCACCCAGGCATCCATAATATTTTCTAATGAAATAATCAAATCATATTGCAACACATCACCTATCACATTCACTTTTGTTTTCTTGTTATGTGTCTCCTTCTTTTCCATTCCAAGATTTACTTTATCTCTCTAGGTGTCTTTTCTTCTAGCATTTCCAGCACACTATCCCCGATCTAGACTTGGATATTCCTTTCCTTGAATTACTGTGATATCTTGGGCTCTTTTCTCTTTCCATTTTTCTTCCCCTAGTCTCTACAGTCAAAACATTACCTAATGTTTCACCGAAGCTTTTATGTCGCATTTCCTTGCTAACGATGGCACTGACAACATCATCAAACTTTAAAGTACTACATCCAAAGATCGAGTTACTAATGGCCATAACTAAATCCTTCCAACTTTCTAGAAATGAGCACAGAAATAACAGAGCCCTAACTTCATCATCAAAATTTACCCCTACAGAACTTAATTGGCTAGTAAGCATATTAAATTCATATAAATGATCAGCTAGAGATCCACCTTCTCACATATTCATATTAAATAAACTCTTCATAAGAAATACCTTGTTTCAGGTCGAGGGTTTTTCATATAGTTTGGGCAATTTCATCATTAATCCCTTTGTTTTCGTCTCCTTTGAAATATTAAAGGCTACTGACACTTCCAGGCACAGCCATATTGTTCCAAGTGCCTTTCTATCTAGAATCTCCCATTCTGCGTCTTCCATACTCATCAGCTTCTTTTTTTTCTACTCAATGGTAGGTACAAATATTTCTGATACAAATAATATTTTATCTGCATCTTCCATATATCGTATTTTTGGCTATTAAATTTCTTAACCCTAAACCTACAATCTTTTGCCATTTCTCCCACTTGAACCAGGAACCCTTCTCTCCTGTAATTTTATCATCCAAATAGACCTTCGGCTCTGATGCCAGTTGCTAGAAAAATATATATTACAGAGAAATGGAACACATAAAATATTGTAGGAACACAAACATAGAAAATTCATAAAACAAGAGAGACACAGTATACGTGGTTCACCCAATTTGGGCTACATCCACAGAGAAAAATTTAGTCCTTCCTTTATATTATCTAGAAAAATTAAGAGATACAACCTATAGCAGATTCGTTGTAATTTCCCCTTCTCTCTCACATTGTCTCGTCTCTTTTTATTGCTCAGAATAATAATACACAGTCGTAATACAATTCCCTCATATAAACTGAGGGTTGTCTTCTAGGGGAAAAAACCCTAAATTAACATAACTTCTACCGTCAAATCATACACCTAATGAATGGCTCAGATTGACTGTGAAATTACAATATTTTACAAGGAAAATTTTCATCTATTTTTAGCTTCAAGGGTGCATCCCTCGAACCCTTACCATAGGGGGCTCATAAAATCCTTGTCACCCCCCCCCCCCCTTGATATTGATTAAATGGGTGGAGTTTCCGCCCCATTAGGAATTGGGGTCCAATGTGGCAATACCTCTGAATAAAGAAGATAATTAGTCTCCACACCCAACATTGGAGACACTTAGTTATGCCCTCAAGTTGTTGTGTTGTGCCTAAGGATACATTATCAATCCATGCACTTAAGTTGTGATTTAAGGCTTTCTTTGTGACAAGGGAAGGACATGATAGTTAGGACACATATAAAAATTCAACATATGTAAAGGATTGTAATTTCTCCTATATTCATTAATACAAAAAATTCTTTGTTTTCCTATACTTATGTCTCATTGATGCATATGTATTACAATGCCGTCTTGACTCATTGTTTAGAGATATTAGTACATGTTATTTGTATGTTGTAGTGCTCTTTCTTGTTCTAGTTGTTTTTCAGATCCTATTTATATAATTTGGAATGGAGTTCAAGCTTACAAGCAAGGAGAAGAGGATAAATTGTGTTGGATTCCACGTAAGTCCTTCCTCTATGTTCTAATTTCTCTAAGGAAAGCATAAGTCTTTTTGTTTATGTTGTTTCTAGATCAAGCCACTAGATCTAGGGAGTTCACTTATGTATGCAAAAGAGAATTGTCTGTCAAACACTAATGACTTTCCCAGATATTCTCTTATTGAATAAAAATTTATCCATCCCAAGAAAAGGTTGAATGAGCTCAGCTATGTCGATGAATCCATCCGATATATGTGGAAATCATCTCACACCAACATCATGCAAATTGATATAGTAACCCTCCAATCACATCTACTTTGCAAAGGATCTTGAAACACACTCCAAATACCCATTGGAAATTCAGGCACCCCCTAACACAAGACTAGTTCTTGGGTCACCAGATAACATGGTACGAAAGGAGTAGTGAGGATCCTATGTATTTCTATAGTCAAACTGGTTTCTGACATTCTCATAAAGAATATGTCCTTGGATGAAGTTGACATACTTCTGGGACAAGCTTGGAGTGATTTCAAATGCTTCCCTTGATTGAAGGGAGTGTTGATGTTGTAACGCCAACGGAAAAATAATGTCTCTTAGGTATTGGGTGTTTACTGGGAACCCATGTATTATGAATGGGGAGATTGGCCTAGTAGCATTAAGGCCTGGATTTCTCCCTTGGTTAGGGGTTATCTTACCATATTGCCATGGTTTTTGGATAATGGGTTGAGCTTGTGCCTTATAGCATTGGGCAACTATTTTTACCATTCAATAGCATGAGATGACAAGTGGGAATGGTAAATGGGCCCTGGGTTCTTAAAAATACTTTCCCAATGCTATAAGTCACAATCTCAACCCACTAGCCAAAACCCATGGCAATGTGGTCAGATAACCCCTAACCAGGGGAGAAATTCAGGCCTTAATGCTACTAGGCCAATATCTCCATCCATAATACATGGCTTCCCAGTCAACACCCAATACCTAAGCGACATTATTTTCCCCTTGATGCCACAACATCAACACTCCCTTCAACCAAGGGAAGAATTTGCAATCACTCCAAGCTTGTCCCAGAAGTATGTCAACTGCATCCAAGGATAGATGTTTTATGAGAATTTCAGCAACCATTTTGATTATAGAGATACATAGTATCCTCACTACTCCTTTCGTACCATGTTATTTTCCTGTCATCACGATCATATCCCACACTTGATCAAGCAATTTTGTGAGTAACTTCTTAAGCAACATTGTTTCGTGACTCGCCAAAGAAATTACAATATGCTTTGCTTTCGTAGTGTTTTCATCTTCCCACTCATCATAGCAAACCCCAAATTGAATCTATGATCCCTATAGTTGTATGATACATGTATCAATCCATATCTAACTATGCTATGTTGGTACCTCAACACATGTTGTGCCATATGCCTTTGCTCAACCATAAACTGACCAGCTTGAATTCATCACCATAGTTGCTTTCTGATCACCCTGACTAGGTGCTCCCTCTAATATTGAAACAAATTCTATTGATACAATCCAAGGTACTCCCTATACCACTTAGTTTCATTAGATTATATGCCATGGGAATGGGCTTGTAATTGTTCTCCATCATCCCAAATCTATGAAGGATCGTAATAATATACTTCCCTTTGACCAAGGAATATCCCACCTTTCTTCTGCCACACTTCTAATCCAAAGAAGTAATATATCCAACCAAGATCCTTCATCTTGATACTAGATATCAATTCCCTTTGTCATGATTTCTCCCTCTATAACGGAAGAAAATATTCCTACCATTGTTGATATCTCTAACAAGTGATTCCTTCTACTCTCATCAGAAACAACATCAACCAAGATTTCTCAAATATCCATACCAAGCCTGAGGTATGTGCAAAGATTTCTCCAGTATGAAGACATGAAATCCCCTCTCATGTACCTTAAATTACATAGGTTTTCACTATACACATATTATTCATGACAACTAGAGCAAATGTCTACTCATAGCCCTCTCCCTCTTCCTGTGAGAATCCTAATTTTTGTACTTATATATGTTTTCATCTACCAAATGCTTGATCGTGTAAATCCACTTTGAATTCATAACTAACATTCCATAGATCTCAGCAAAATGATATCCTTCAAACTTTTTTTTGTCCCTACTTCCTCTAAAGTAGTATCCCTTTGAACATGTTTCTAGATATCAATACAATTTCTCCCTTTTGAACATGAATCACTCCAGGGAGCATCCTCCTGCCACAAACTTTTGCTTTGTTCTTCCAATATTTCCATTTTATCCTAAGGCCTTCGAATCCTTCATGATGTACCTGCAATTATCACTAAGAGGCCATGGAATAAATTATTATAATCCAACAAAAGAAACAAAGACAAGAGGCTAACTAATAGTAAAACAATAATAAACAAAGAAGAGAGATATAAAGTACTTATATTTTGAGGATTGTAGGGAATTTGTCGACCCCTTATTGATCTTAGCCCTCTTGTAGAAATCATTGAAATCCATCTGCAATCTCTTCATCCTCATCTTCATCATCAAGGTGATGCTTTCCTTTCCTTCATTTCATGTCTAGAAGTTCCTTGTAGATTCAAAAGTCTTATGTAATTTGCTAAAACAAAAGACTTGAATATACTCTACTCATCAATGGAAAGAAATTAATCAATCATGAAATTAAAACATAAACATGAGACAATATCCAACACACATACACAAATATATATCTAGGGGAAAGCAACTACTCAAAACCCATTACTATTTGTATTGTATTAATCAAAGAATCTAGATGAATATGATTTGCTTTGCTAAACCTTGAGCTCCACCTACACAAGTATTTTCTATCCTCTACCTGACTAGCTAACTCTAGCCAATACTTAGCCAATTATGTTGCTTTCCAAGCTCCTATTTCCTTGCATTGTTTCTCAAGGAATAAGCCCCCTATTAATTAGGGAAATCCCCATCCTCAATTGCACAATCCCCCTATAGGTCTTTCTTCGATTGCATGCACCGCGTGTACAACTCAAAAAATTATACAACTGATAGTACACTGCCCTTGAACTCTAATATCAACTACGTAAATCGAATCTCATGCATGCATGATTTAATTATAGTTGATTTATCAGTTAACTGGTTGAACACTAAAGTTGCACCCCACTGCTAGACCTCCTACTAGTTCCTCCAACAGTTGGAACTAGTTCAAATGACATTAACTCAGTTTAACTGAATTAAATTATTACAACTCAAATTAAACTCACCCTACGATCCTAAATTTTAGGAACCACTCTACATGACATAATTTAGGCTGCCAACTCAAATTAACTGATCCAACTAAGTGAAATTAACTTAACTCGTTCTTATTGTCCTATGAAGTGGAATTACAATTTTCTCCTAATTTAATTCAAGGGAAAATTAAATTAGGATTTTCTTGTTGCCATTTTCAAAACTCCCTCTCAACAAGAAATGGATTCACATCTACCTCAATACGGAACTTTTGGAATGTATTGCATGCAACACTTCTCATTGTTGTTGTTTCTACTACAACATTTGCAACTAAAAAGCATCCAAATAAATAAAATTAATCACTGAATCAATCTACAATTGTCTACTGGGAAAAATGTGTTTTTGTTTACTCTGCTATTGAGCCTCCTGCTCTGTTTTCAACACTTCTTCACACTCCTCAGTATATGACTGACATTGATGTTCCTGCTACTGAATACTATGGGCCCCCCGTAGCAAGGTAATGATCCATGAGACAAAAACACCTCAATGGACCCTGCCCAAATTTCTGTAGCTCTTGGGACTATTGCTTCACATCACCCCACGTCACACCTAGAGGTATGGATGCATGTGCTCCCTCTTCCCACTTAGCTCAAAATTTCCCCCTGCTAGAGGTCTCTTTTGAGTAGACATTTCCACTCTGTCTCCTCTCTTCTTCTCCAATTATGGATGCTCCAAAACTTGTTGAGGTTGCTTCTGAGGCTCCATTTCGAGAGGTAAATTATGCTTCCTCTCAACCACCAAGTCTCTAACCTTTTCCTTGCTCCTTAAGGCTTTGCATGCATCTTCAACCTCAGGTGCATATAGGTTCTTGACTCACACATTGATCTGCTTCACCTATCCCGTGGCGATGTGTCTAAGGAAAACCTTTCCTTTGCTCAATATCATAATGTAGCCATGGTCTTCCAATACCGCGATAGAAACAAGATTCTTCTTTATACCCAGAACAGACATCACATCCTTGAGTCTGAGAGGTGATTTGGACTCCCTCTGAAAAGTAACTATATTGATATTGGTCGCACTATACCTCTCGTTGTCTCCAAACTCAATGTTATGCTTGAGGTCTTTCTCCTCCAAGTCACTGAAGAGATATATATTCCCCATCATATGGAATGAGAAACCACTATCGAGATATCACATGCTTCTCATTATTGTGCTTGTCATGCATGAAACGAGAGTAAAATCAAGCTCTAATTTTGAAGTTAGAGCTTCACCTATTGCTACTGTTGTAGGCTCCTTCTTTCTTGCCTTCTTCTATGGACATTTCGTGGCATAGTGCCCTAATTCATGATAGTGAAAGCACTTGATGTTGGACAAGTATTTCTTCTTTCCATTCTCACCTTGGGACTTCTTTCCCTTGGTTTTCTTTCCCTTCTCACCTTGGGACTTCTTTCCCTTGGATTTCTTTCCTCAAGGTCCTCTTCCTCTTCTTTGGATGGGGTCTCATCTCGATTGTCCCACCATATTTCTTGTTGCACTGGATCAGACCATAACTGCTCCCAACTCGGTAGTTTGTCTCTATCATTCAAGGAATCTTGATAATTGTGTCAGCTCTTGGGAAGAGCCAGTAGAGCTAGTGCTGTCAAATCTTCTTTAGGGACAGTCAGACTGACCCCGCCAAGTTCATAATGACACTATGTAAACTTGCTCAGGTACTGTGGAATTGTGTCATTCTTTTGCATCTTGATGCTATGAAGTTTGTCCTTTAGTTCCGGCTTCTTGCGTTCATTGTTGTTCTCAAACAAGTCGGTCAACATTTTCCACATTGAGAATAGAGTTTCTTTCCCGCAGAGATTCAAGACAATATGATTATCCTCGCTTTAGCTACATCCTTCTTCCACTGAGCGAGATTTTGGGCATCAATTTTTGTGGATTTAACTACATATGTCTTGATATAATATAGTATCTCGATATCATCTAATATCGCCTCCATACGGATCTTCCATGCCACAAAATTTTTGGTTCCTTCCAAATCATACTCGAGCCTGAGTCCAATGGAAGTCATCTTCTCAGTCCTGGAGAAAACCTGCAACATTGACCTTGTAATTCGAACCTCCTGCACAAACTTTTAGTTCTCTTCTTTTCTATTATGATTCTTGCTATGATACCATCTATAAATTCCTTGTAGATTTAAATTGCTTATGTAATTGTCTAAAACAAAATACTTGAATCTACTCTACTCATCAACAGAAAGCAATTAGTCGATCACAAAATCACAACATAAACATGAGACAAGATTCAACACACATATACAGAGATATATCTAGGGGAAAGAAACTGATAAAAACCCCTTACTATTTGTATTGCATTAATCAAAGAATTTGGATGAATACAATATGCTCTACTCAACCTTGAGCTCAACCTGCACAAGTATTTTCTACCCTCTACCTGACTAGTTGACTATGGCTAATACTTAGCCAATTATGTTTCCTGCCAAGCTCCTAATTTATTGCATTTTTTCTCAATGAATTACCCCCTATTAATTAGGTAAATCCCCATCTTGAATTGTGGAATCCCTATCAGTCCTTCCCTGACTACATGCACCACCTGTACAGCTCAGAAAACTATACAACTGATAGTACATTTCCCTTGAACTCTAATCTCAATTGGGTAACTCAAATTTCATGCATGCATGAGTTAATTATGGTTGGTTTATTAGTTAAATGGTTGAACACTAAAGTTACACCCCACTACTAGACCTCCTACTAGGTCCTCCAATAGTTGGAACAATTTTAACTGACATTAACGCAGTTTTCAAATTAAACTCACCCTAGGCTCCTAAAATTTAAGAACCACTCTACATGACTCAATTTAGGCCCTCAACTCGAATTAAATGAGCCAACTAAATGAAATTAACTTAGTTAACTCATTCATGTTGTCTTGTGATGTGGAATTACAATTTTCTCCTAATTTAATTCAAGGGAAAATTAAATTAGGATTTTCTTGTTAACATTTTCGAGAGCATGAGCAAGAATTTCTATATACAGTGAAATTATTCATCTAGGTCCATCTCTAGGTTTTTTTTTCACAAACCCTTGGGGCTTTCCAAGAAGGTCTCATAACAGTAGTGTTATGACTTATTTTTCTCTATGTGTGAGAGCCTTATTTCTCAGTTCTTTCTTGAATCAAATCAAATTCATCATATCTCATATGCTCAGCAATAGCTAGAATCGGGAAATGGCATGCTAGTACCAGCAACATAACTCATCTAGTACAATCATGATTACATCAGTACACTGCAAGGAATATTATGCACACTTGACAAGATCCTTTATCATTCATTTAAGATACTTACATAAAAGTACAAGGTGTATGGAATTAGTATTCTAGATGCTTAGATCTCTACAACAACATCTTTCTACAGGGTTGTACAAAAAATTCAATCATCATATCACACTTCAAGATGCCAGACTATCATATCACAAGTGTATGGAACGCATTTGGTCTATCCTCCTTATCAAGACTTATCTACATTGAGGGCTTATCGAACTTTGAACCATAATCCAAATTCAAAAAACTGAGATGATGTCATTACTACAAGACTATAGAACAATGGTTGTACATACATTATTTGTAAGGCAGTGATCTTATAACATCTTCTTAAATAGTATTGTGCAATAGCATTTTGAAATATCCTTATTCAAGACATACCTTTCATATCTTCTAGGGTATACAAACCCTAAGTCATCAAATTTGTCATGTGAAAACCATAAGAGGACAAGAATGTGTTATAGAGTCCCATGCCACTGGATCAACATCACATTTGAGGGATCATTGATTTTATATCCATGGAGAACTATCTGACCCTTACAAGGTATGACCTTCAAAACCATAATGAGCTTATAATTATGAATATCCTTGTCTTTCTCAAATATCCAATAGTGATAGGACAACTTCTAGTTCTGAAAATAACTCAATCTTTACAAGGGAACTTTGGTCTCCAAACTTAATGAGGAAATCAACCTCTTCTTTAAGAATGTCCTTTACACTATTACGATATGTGCATGATCAACATCAAAACATGAGACAACAATGAATATAGCCAATGCTACAAGCTTCTCCTTCTTCAAATAATGATAGGTGTTAATCTAAGAATTAGGAACTAAGCATTAGCTCCCTCTGGAATATTGAATCAAACAAACTTCGAATCCATTATGGCAGTAATTAATGACACATTATTGGTACAACTTATTTTCAAAGTATCATTCCATTTCTCTTTTCAACGACATATTCATAGGTCTAAAGTATTTTCTCTTATTTTTACCTCTGAATTGATGTTACCTTTTTCTTCAACCCTCTTACAACTAGGGTTAAGGCTATCAACAAAATCTGGGCTAGAAACTTCAAAATTTCACTTAAACCTTTGAGGCCTTTCAGACTTAGGCCATTTCTGGCTCAAAACTTCAAAGCATATCTTGAACTTCAGTTTAGTAGATATATCCTTAAATATACAGATCTTAGGCACTTCGACTCTTCATACAACAATATCCCAGTTCCTCTAGGGCTTCTTCCCTGCCACAAAAGATCAAAGCAAGGTCTCAAACTTTCAAGGGCTTTTTGATGAGAAATATAGGGATAGAAACCTTGGATGATTTCTCTTTCCTTTGATAATTTTCTATGATATTTCTTTTACTTAACTTGATTTGCTTCTTATTCTACTTGTTTATTATTAGTGTTTTCTTCATCAAACAATTACCAAACCATAAAAAACAATAAGACAAAGAACACAAGATATAGGTTATCATCCAGGGCCAAAACCTCTCCAACTGAGAGGAAACCCACAAGAATTATTCTCTTCTTATAGACCTTCAATTCATGAATCCAAGACCTAGACCCTTGACCAAGACCCCTCCAAGACCAAGTCAAAATTCTTCCCTTTATAATATTTTCTTCCTCCAAGTCAATGTTAGTCAACCTGACTGCAACACTACTGATTTTGGCTTCTCTTCAATTTTCAGCCTCTTTTCACAGGCCTTTGATTTTCAGACGTCCTGTAATTTTTTAGATTCCACACGTGTGGAATGATTAGGGAATATTTTCAGGGTTTCTATTCTTCGTTGGAGTTTCTATTCCTTCCTTGACAACTTGGCTTGGAAAATTGATCCTAGACACCTAATTTTTTGGCCTCCTAAAGTGACTGCAACTTTGATCTTCGCAACTACAGAAAGTAGCCCTAACTGTCATGCACATGTGAGACAAATTACCCAAAAACAATCCCTTTTAACCTTTAATTTTATCCTTTTTGTTAGATTTTCTCGGAATTCTTGAGCTTCAAAATGAACATGATTGATGCCCTAACAAATTAGGTCAAGCTCTCTATTTATAGGCTTCATGTCACTGCTTGTGGGTTTACTTGTCCCGATTTTTCACTGTTTGGTAGGCCGACTTGTTGCTTAAATCTTAACAACGCCTTGGAGGGTCCTTTGACTCAAATAAAATTTATTTTACAATATGTAACATGCTTCAAATGGGTCTTTCATACATGAAAATGACTTAATGACTTGTAGACTCAATGACAAGCCCTAGAAGCTCTTAATGGGAACTTGACCTATAAAATAAAATTTCTTGAGCATGAAACCCATGCCTTAAGAACAACAATAATAAATTTATTTTTCTCTTTTCATCAAATACACAAAATCATGATTACATATGTCATTATGAAGACAGAACCTACTTACATATTTCAACACTCCCTCTTAACTAGGGAGGCACTCATAATCCATACAAGGTACTTAGACATTCTCAATCTAAATAATTCTCATAAGAAGGGTCAGATTGGTAACACATCTATTTAGCATTATATCAACCATCATTGTCACATAGAAAAGCCTTGACTAACATATATATCTCTCCATAAGATCATATCACATTTTTGTAGAGACCAATGACTGAAAAACGCCATCATCATTGTCTCTCAAGGCACATACCTCACAAAGATGTTCACAGGGTATGTCCTCCCAAGGCTATTCTTATCTTGAATTCTCGACCCTCAAAGAATATTGATCCTCTATGACTACTCTTATCTTGGATTCCCTACCTCAATTTAAAAGAGTATCATATTCCATATACTTACCCAATCCTCGATTCTTTCTTACATAATATGAAGAAAATAACGATGTGTCAATCTCTTCCTCAGGGAAGATATCTCCATTCCTATAAAAGGAATGTACCCAAACTCCCTCTTAACTAGGTATTTTTCCAAGCTCCCTCTTAACCATGGACTTGTTTCCAAGCTCCCACTTAACTAGGGACTTGCTTCCAAGATCCCTCTTAACTAGGGACTTGTTTTCAATAACATCTTTCTACCTTTGGTGGAGATTATGGGACCTTTAGCTGCTTATAGAGCTCCTCCTTTCAATGTCATTAATTTATTCTTAATCATTATGGAGCCTTCATATTTTCTTTGTAGGGCATTGTCCATCCATCACTTTCCTTCACGAACCATGTTAGTCATGTCATCTTTTTTATTCATCGGAAAATGATATTATAATCCACATCTGGATTTTCTTCATACAACGACCTCTTCCAAGTCATCTTTCCTTTATGATATTTCAATCAACCACATAAGTTCTAGTTGTGGGTGACATGTACAACTCTATTTTGGTATCCCTATATCAATCCATCCAGATATTGTTCAAAAAATATCAAAGTTACCTTTTTTGATGGCCTTTCATCATGACATCTTGCTTGCAACATCACCATCCTACACATTAATAACCACATCTCCAATAATTTAAATGTCAAGGGTCTCATTTCTTTATAGACCTTATCAGGGTCTCCATGCCTTTATTATGGAGATGTCATGGACAATTTTTCTACTCATCGGATGTTGATTTCCTTTTCCATGTGACCATAGTTGAACCTTTCACGATCTCTTATTTCTTTATTCACATATTGCTTCCAAGGAAATTTCATTTATAGTTCTTTCATATTTTTCAACCACCTCGTATTCCATATGAGAACATGTTTTTTTGATTTCATCTAGTCAATATGTGAACCATGCCTTTATGCATCTTTCCAAAGGAGGAGATCCCTTTTATTTGATAATTTTCATGAGATAGAGAATTTACCAATGCAATAATATGACATGACTCAAACAAATACATGCATACATACCTCTTTTATTCTTTTAGTCATCTAGGCTTCCTTCAACATCTTTCTTTCATTGCTTGAAAGTCCTTCAATTATGTTGCATTCTTCTATCATCATACCATCATCCTTCTTAAGCCATGGAACCCATATGAGATGAAATTCTTAGTGAAACAATTGCTTATCCCAAACGTGGTGAATCTTCTAATGAAGATTCCAATGGAGGATCCTGATTATCCTCATCCTGCAAATGCTCCTTTCTAATGATGAAGATGTATGATGAAATCTATACTAGATGACTTTGTTCTACCCATAAGTATTCCTTATGCTTTCAAATGAGGTTACCAAGAGCTAATTCCTGTCTATGATGACTAAATTTTCCTTCAACTATATTTCAAGCTTCTATAATGATGTCATGATCTCTTGTTTGAATTGTATTCCATCCCCTAAGATTATGCATCTATCATGCTTATAATGTTTCCTACCATGTGATGACCCTAAATATTGCAACAAGAATGTTGCAATTCCCAAGGCTACCAACTTAAATTATCAACTCGAGGTTTGTACAAAATTAAGAGGTGTCAGAACTATATTTGCAGCATGCAATGTGTCCTTCTTTCATTGGTCTGATGCAATGAAGTGACTATCATGAAATCAAACACTAGCCTAATTGCAGAATGTAAAAGTTGCACTGAAAAGGAAACCTAGTCTATGCAATAGAAATAACAATGTTGGAAATGGAAACCCTAGCTTAATATGTATGAAACAAAACCTAATAATGAAATCTTTCTTTGATCACTGCATTCAAAATATATTTTTCAACAGATTCCATAAGGTACTTCATGAAGTACTCATGAAAATCATCATTATGCTCTTCAAGTAATGAATTTGTCAACTAAACATAACTGCAGAGGTGAATTGAAATGGAGAACAGGCAAGTGTTGGTATTAATCAATCATGTTCCAAATCCTATAGGTAATTATTCAAGCCTAAGGGACAAAAACTAAGTTTTTGGAGCAAATTTGGTCAAGTTTACATGTGCTACATGAGTACTAAAGGAAACCTTGTTTTTCTACAAGAGTGAGATAAATTGTTGAATTCCCAAGTAAATCAAATGTAAATGGGATGGGAAAAGTTTTTTTATTAATTAGGATGCTTTAAGACTCCATTCCAAGTGGAATCACTCCAAAACACCCTATTAACGCGTGCTAAAAAATAGCAGAAAATTACTACTATAAAAACCAGAAATTCAAGAACTAGTGAGCTAGTTAACCTACCAAATTCCTAACCTAATCAAGTGAAAATGATATGGGGTAAAAAAAAAAAAACTATTAACTTGAATGTTTTTATGACCTAATACATGTAGAATCAACTCAAATGGAGCTCATTAACACGTTCTAAAAAATAGTAGAAAATTACTACTATTTTGCTACAAGGGATTTCCAGAAATTTTAGATTTATGAACTAGTAGACCAATCCAAGTAGATCAATCATGAATATGAATTTTAAAAGTTTTTCTAAGGATGAATCATGATTTTTAATTTGTAAATAACCTGCAAAACAACTCACTTCAATCATTTAACCAATGTAACATGCAACAAAATAAACATGAATAGTAAATGCAGAGATAAGAGATGCAAGTAAAAAAGGAATTCAAAGGAAATAAATAAATTGTATAAGAGGTGTCTAAGGCTACTTGAATGGCCAATCCCTTGGAAACTAAGAGTCGTATGAAGGAAACCAAGATTTGGAAGTTAAAAATTGCACCAAACTTCATTATTTGAATCAATCCAAGTACATCCCTGCTAGAAATGAAAGTGGAGTTGCTAACTAGCACTTTTTCTCCACAACAAGACTAATAAATACCTTCCGCTAGAGGAAAATATGAACTCTTACTTATACAAATTAATGGGGAATCATTCTCCTTGCAAGGAGGAATATTTCCCCTCGAAAATCCCTCAAATAGTGGATCTAGTTCCCAACACTAGGAATTTGTATTAAATGACAGGGATCGCATTCCTAGATTTTCTCAATCACTGGAGCTCCAGAATTTATCAATAATTTAATGATATTTTGTTCATTTATTATCAAATATTTATCCTCCTATAGCAGGGAGCAAGTCCCTAGATTATCTCCTCCTTCAAATCTTCATAATTTGCAAAATATTTTCACAATATTCTACAAAAATAAATAATGTTGGGCACAAATATGTAATTATCTCTAAACCTTCCTAATGAACATATTAAACTTAACAATATGTCATCTAATGCAAAAAGAGAGGTTTAATATATTGAAGGATGGTCATATGGGCCTTAATTTATGTCTAATTTGGAGGCATATCACCACGATAGCTATATTTTACAAAAACTAAAAAGAACTTGGTGGAAGAGATTATCTCAATCATAGTAGAGATATTTTACTTCCTCCTTTGATTTCTAATTTTTAGCTTCTTCCACTTCTTAGCTGATATAGGTTTCTTCCCTTCCTCTTTTTTTATTTTCCTTCTTGAGTTTAGGATGATTTATCTTGTAGTGCCCATATTCATGACAAACATAGCATTGGATTTTCAACATATCCTTCTTGTTATTTTTCTTAAGACCAAACCCTCCAAACTTTCCTAGGCTCCTAGCCATTGCGCAAATGCTTGAACTTGTTCGTTTGATCCTACATTGCTTTTTGCTTTCAACCTAGTTTCTTAAATTTTACATAATGACCAAAGTTCATTGAGTTGGGTAGCTTCCTTCTTTCCATAGATGCTTGAGGTAAAATCTCTCCATTCCTCTGGTAGTGCATTGAAAACTATGTTGGTTATCTCTTTATTAGACATTATTTCTCCAAATTCTTGTAGTTGTCTCTTATTTTTGATACCCTTATAAAGTATGAGTTTATTCCATCTTCCTTTGATATCTTCATCTTGTATAGTTCTTATCTTAATGATATCACTTCTCCAATAGTAATTACGGAGAATACTTCTACTAGCTTCTCTTATATTTCCTTTGATGTCTCCAACTTTGATACATAAGATATGAGGGGATATTTGATGGATTCTATAAGGATCCTTTGATCCCTTACTTCTCCTTTCATGTACTTTCCAAGAGCTTGAAATTCTTCCTTTGGAGATTTAATGATTTAACCCTTAACATGATCAATGACTTCATTTTCTATGAGGATCAAATTTGTCCTCGGATCTCCTTTCTTTATAGATCTTATCGGGGTATTCATGCCTTCTTTATGGAGATGTCATGGACAATTTTTCCAGTCATCAGATGTTGATTTCCTTTTCCACACGACCATAGTTGCACCTTTCACGATATCTTATTTCTTTCTCACATATTGCTTCCTAGGAACATTCATTTATAGTTCCTTCATCTTTGTCAATCACCTCATATTCCATATGAGGACATGTTATGTTGATTTCATCTAGTCAATATGTGAGCCATGCCTTTATGCCTCTTTCCAAAGGATGAGATCCATTTTATTTGATCATGTTCATGAGATAGAACATTTATCCATGCAATAATATGACATGACTCAACCAAATACATGCATACATACCTATTTTCTTATTTTAGTCATGTAGGCTCCCTTCAGCATCTTCCTTTCCTTTCTTGAAATTCCTTCAATTATGTTGTATTCTTCTGTCATCATGCCATCATCCTTATTAAATCATGGATCCCATACGAGATGGAATTCTTAGCAAGACACTTCCTTATCCCAAGAGTGGTGAACCTTATAATGAAGATTCCAATGGAGGATCATGATTATCCTCATCCTGAAAATGCTCCTTTCTAATGATGATGATGTACGATGAACTCTATGTTATATGACTTTCTTCTACCCATAAGTACTCCTTATTCTTTCAATGAGGTTACCAAGAGCTACTTCTTTTCTATGATGATTTCTCTCTACTTCAGATATCTTTCAAGCTTCTATAATGATGTCATGAGCTCTTGCTTCAATCGTATTCCATCCCCTAAGATGATGCATCCTATCATTCTTATAATGTTTCCTACCATGATAGCTATATTTTAAAAAGAATAAAAACAACTTGGTGAAAGAGATTATCTCAATCATAGTAGAGATCTTTTACTTCCTCCTTTGATTTCTTCTTTACAAATTCTTTCACTTCTTAGGTGATATGGGCTTCTTCCCTTCCTCTTTTGTTATTGTCCTTTTTGAGTTGAGGACAATTCCTCTTGTAGTGCCCATATTCATGACAGCCATAGCATTAGATTTTTGACATATCCTTCTTATTCTCTTTCTAAGGACCAAACCTTCCAAACTTTCTTCTCCTCCTAGCCATGGTAGCAAATACTTGAACTTTTTCATTTGATCCGACGTCACTTTTTCCTTAAACCTAATTTCTTCAATTTTACATAATGACCAAAGTTCATTGAATTGGGTAGCTTCCTTCTTTCCATAGATGCTTGATGGGAAATTTCCCCATTCCTATGATAGTGCATTGAGCTCTATGGTGGTCATTTATTTATTGGACATTATTTCTCCCATTTCTTGTAGTTGGTCTCTTATTTCTGATACCCTCATAAAGTATGAGGCTATTCCATTTTCCTTTGATATCTTCAACTTGTAGAGTTCTTGTCTTAATGATATCACTTCTCTAGCAATACTTACAGAGAATAACTCTACTAGCTTCTCGTATATTTAATTTGATGTCTCCAACTTTGATTAATAGGGTATGAGGGCATCTTTGATGGATTCTATAAGGATCCTTTGAGCCCTTACTTCCCCTTTCACGTACTTTGAACGAGCTTGAGTTTATTCCCTTGGAGGTTTAGTGATTGAACCCTTAACATGATCAATGACTTCATTGTCTAAGAGGATCAAATCTACCATTGGGTCTCCTTTCTTTACAAACTGTTAAAAGCTAAAAGTTTTATGCAGAAATTTAAAATACTTTGTAGAAACTTGAAATTCCTATGCAGAAAACTGAATGTACTTTGCATAAAATTGAATGTAATTTGCAGAAATTTGAATGGAACTGAATGTATTTTACATAAATTTGAATGTACTTTGCAGAAAATTGAATTTTCTATGTTGTTTCAATTACTTAGAATGCATGTTTCTTCTTCAAAACTTTTCAGAGCAGCAATTGTAGATAGAACCTAAATTTAAAGATCATGTGAAGATATCCAAGCACAAATATAAGAAATAGAGAGTTAGGTCCAATGACTAGGGCAAAACCCACAAGGGGAAAACCCAAATGATTCTTCTTCTATTAGATTTATTCAATTCTTCAGCAGATTAGAGAGAGAGAGAGAATAAGAATGAATAAAGTCATCAATGCCTAATCAACTTGTAGCTAAAGTTCTCTCATTATTTGCTTGAGTTTCTCCTTTTCTTGATCATATCTTTTCCTTCACATTTGCTCTAGTTATTCCCTTGCTCTTACTCTTCACTTTCTCTCGCACTTCTCTTGCACAAACTCAACACTAGCTCTACCTCTTCACAATGAACATGATTCACTCAACTCTCACTTTCTCTTGCTTAAATAGGTGAGAAATGAGAGGAGTTACAAAATGAATTCATGCCATGAGCCAATAATAGGAGAATAGAATTCCATACAAGAGGAGTTACTTGAGGAGAAGTGTAACTCACCCCAAGAATAGAGAGAGAGGTACACTTGTCTTGAGGAGTTACAATTCGAATTAGGGAGAGAGAGAGTTACACTTAAACATGATAGAATATTTGTTGAGAGTTACAAATTGAATGAATAAGGGAGTTACAAGTGAATTTAATGAGGAGTTACACTTTTGCCATAAATTGAATTAGAGAGGGAGAGTTACATTCTCTTAAGTGTGGAGTTACTATTTTATTCCAAGGGAGAGGTTCCATTTTCCAAGTAAGAGAATATCAATTTAATTTACTTACTCCATGAGAGAAATTGTTTTTATTAATCCATTATAGGTGAATGACTTTAGACTATTTTATAAATAATAGTATCATAATAATAATAATACTAGTAAGGATTAAAAATATTAAATATTAACTTGTATAATCATGATTGATTTGATTCTAATGTGGATTCCATATGTCGAGATCATCCTTGATCATTTAGACATGAACTTATATTTTTGGAAAGTCACTTCCAAATTGAGATGTGACTTACTATTTTTGGAAAGTCATATTAGAATTGTTAGAAATGAACTTGTATTATAGGCGGTTCAAACATAACTAAAAGATATGATTTCTTCTAGGAGAAATTCATCCTTGGACTATCAAATTTTAACATTCCCTCCCAGTTAGGGGGGGATTTCTATCTGCATCAAAGATCTTTGCTTCCTTTGATCTCTTCCATTCATCTCATTTCAAATGTGTTTTGTAACATCTGTAACCATGACATCGCAATATAAAGAAGAATTATCCACTTGAAACAATTTGGAAAGGAAAGGATCGTCACATGTCACATAGATAAATATTACACTCAAACAATTTTTATATCAAAAAATTAGTAGATAGAACACATGCATCACATAAACAAGACTCAAACAAGTCACATGGACAAGAATCAAACACAACCAAGTGTCAAGTGGTGTACACCTGCATCCTAGACAATTCACACAAACAAGTCTCCTTATACTTATTGGCCTGATAGGTGGCTCTTCCCACGTCCCATATTATGGGTCAGATGCATACTCAGGCCTACTCTTGTGGCACACACTACACAAGAGGTCCATCATCCTTAATATATTTTTGGCATCATTCCCTAATCCGGTGAGCTCTGACAGGGGGGAAGGGCGGCTCAATTTTCTCGATTAGTTGTGACCACTTCCCAAAAGGATCACGTCCATAAGTCCAAGCTACTCTCTAAAAAGAAAGAACTTTCCTTTCGGTAAAGGTTTGGTAATAATGTCATCTATCTGATCATTAGTGGAGATGTGATGGAGCCTCACTGCTCCTCTCTGCACCATATCCCATATATAGTGATACTTGATCTCAATATGCTTGGGCTTTTCATGAAACATAGGATTTTCTATAAGACAAATCCCACTCTTATTGTCACAATATATAATTGGCATGTCTGGAACTTTCACAAATTGTTCCCTAAAAATATTTCTCAACCAAACTATCTCACAACTACCCATGCTAATAGCAATGTACTCAGCTTCAGCTATACTCAGTGAAACGGCCTTCTTCTTTATGCTCATTCAAGAGATCATGATAGATCCCAAGATGAAGCAACAACCAAAAGTGCTTTTTATATCAATAGAGTTACCTTCCAAATCAACATCAGTATATCCATGAAATCTTACATTTTTAGCAGTATATTTCAATCCTAGATTGGTAGTTCCATGCAATTATATGAGTACATGTTTTGTAGAAATCTAGTTGGCATGAAAGGGATAATCATATGTTGACTTAAAGTGTTTACAACAAAGCATATTTTAGGCATAGTGTTTACCAAAAACATCGAAGCACCAATGAGTTGTTTATACTCTGTGGGATTTGTTAAACTAGGTCCTGCAGCTTTTCCAAATAATTTCTTAAAGTTCATTTCCATAGGAGTATGCATAGACTTACATTCTACCATAGAAAATATTTCAAGAATATTAAAAACATATTTTCCTTGAGAAAGATAAATTTTACCAAGTCTTTGCCAGACCTCTAAACCGAGAAAGTAGTACATCAAACCAAGGTCTTTCATTTCAAATTCAGAAGCCAACTCCCTCTTACACTAGAGTATAAGAGGGTCTCCTCTTGTCAAGAATAAATCATCAACATACAATACCAAAATAAAAGGTATACCTTGGATTGTCTTGAAGTAGAGGTTTGGGTCTGCACTGCTTCTTGTGAAACCAAGCTTTATCAGGTAGTTATCAATGTGAGCATACTAAGCTCTTAGAGCTTTCTTCAGCCCATATAAGGATTTCTTCAATCTTCATATATAAGTTTCCATGTCATTCTCTTTAAAGCCTTGTGGTTGTTCCAAAAATACCTATTCCTTGAGGAATCCATGCAAGAAATCAGTTTTCACATCCATTTGGTGAAGATTCCATCCTTGGCTTACTACTAAGGCAAGAACAGATCGAATAGTAGTATATTGAGCTACATATGCAAAAACCTTATCATAATATATTTTGTTATGCTCTTAACCTGCAAGACGATACCAGAATACCAAATATGTGAAGAAATATACCCAGAACATAGAACAATGAGAAATAGCAGCAAGTATTTTATTATTCAGAAAGCAATGTTCACTTGCCTCTTCGAGGGGGCAACCTCCAATAGAGCTGAGCTCAATTACAAAATAAGACATGATGCTCCTCGAGGAGAGTCTCTATCCTTCATATAGGATTCATACATGCAATACCATGGTTCTTATTAATACCATCTATCTAATACCATGGCCCATTTTGCAACTAATTGTGGTCCCTTCATTAAATGTGGGTTAACCAATTACAATTATTAATATGGGCTTTATTGTCTCTTTACTTAACTATAACTATGACTCGATCCTATTACATAAATAAGGGGGTTAGTGTTGGACCCTAACATGCCCTCCCCCATAAGAATAGCCTTGTCCTCAAGGCTGAAGCTGCGGAAACTACTGAAGGATAGTAGCTGGTTCCCAAGTTGCATCTTCCGGAGAGGTGTCTTTCCACTTGACGAGGACTTCCTTGATCGTGCGGCCACGCAGGTGCCGTTCTCGTGTGTCAAGAACTTGTTCAGGTTGGAGCCAGATTGACCCTTCTTCATCCACTTCAGGTAGACTGGTTTGAATTCTGCAATGGTTCCCAATCACTTTCTTGAGGCATGAGACATGGAAGACTGGATGGATTTTTGCAGTGGGTGGCAAAGCTAGCTTGTAGGCGACTTCTCCAATGCGTTGAAGTACTTGTTACGATCCATAGAATTTTGGAGATAATTTCTAACAACCCTTGTCTTTGAGTGATGTTTGCTTATATGGTTGTAGCCTCAAAAATACTTGATCCACTTCTTGAAATTGGCGTTATGAGCGATGTTGATCTGCCTGTTGCTTCATGCAGTTTTGGGCTTGATGAAGATTCTCTCTAAGGTGGGCCAGCATGGTTGTGCGGTTCTATAGGAGTTGATCCACTGCTTGTACCTTCGAGCATCCCTTGATATAAGAAGTAGGGGAAGGAGGGAGTTGACCATAAACTGCTTCATATGGAGTCATTTTGGTGGTGGAATGATAGTTGGTGTTATACCACCATTCGGCTAGAGGTAACCACTGTACCCAGAGATGTTGTTTTTCTGAGGTGAAACACCTAAGGTAGGTCTCTAGACATTTGTTGACTTCTTCAGTTTGACCATCAGTTTGTGGATGATAGGAAGTACTGAGTTTTAGTTGGGTAACTTGTAGCCAAAAGAGTTCCTACCAAAAGTTACTAGTGAATATCGGGTCACGATCAGACACAATGGAAGTAGGCATGCCATGCAATTTGAAGATCTGATCCATGAAAGATTGAGTGACCAAAGTTGGTGTAAAAGAGTGGGGTAGGGCGCAAAAATGAGCATACTTAGAAAGTTTGTCCACAACCACCATGATGACTAACTTGTTTCCTGACTTTGGAAGACCCGTAATGAAATCCATAGAAACCTCCGGCCTGATTGAGGCCGGGATGGGAAATGGCTGTAATGTGCCTGGGGATTTGACTGTTTCTCCTTTGTGGCGTTGACAGACGTTGCATTTAGCTATAAAATTAAGAATGTCCTTTTTCATCCCTGTCCAAAAAAATGATCTTCAAGTGCAAGCATACGTCTTCTAAAAGCCTGAATGTCCTACAGTGGGAGATGAGTGCAACTCCACCAAAATACGGCTTTTGAGGGTGGATGTTGGTGATATTATGACTCTATCCTTGTAGCGAAGAATCTCATCCTGCCACGAGTAGCCCACTCTGGAATTTGAATTCACCTGCAATTGATTAATGAGTTGGGAGAGCTAGGGATGTGAAAACCATTCCTTGCGAGCCTCTTCAATCCATTCTGGAATGGGAAGGGAAATTGCGATCAAGGTACTTTCCTCCTCAAATTGGCGGGATAACGCATCTGCTACAATATTTTCGCGCCCTTTCTTGTAAATTATCTCATAATCATATCCCAGAATTTTGGCGAGCCATTTATTTTGTTGTGGCGAGGATAGGCGTTGCTCCAAAAAATATTTAAGGCTTTGATGGTCTGTGCGGATTTAGAAACATCGCCCCACTAAGTATGGTCACCAGGTATCTACTGCATGTAAGATGGCTATCATCTCCTTCTCATAGGTAGATTGTCCTAGATTCTTCCCACTTAGTTTTTGGCTCGTGAAGGCCAAGGGTCAACCTTCCTGCATTAAGACTGCCCCAACACCCATACCAGAAGCATCACATTCAATCACAAAATATTTGGTGAAGTCAGGTAGTGCTAAGACTGGAGTGGAACACATGGCATTTTTTAGAGCTATAAAGGCCTATTGTGTTTCATCATTCCAAAGGAATGAATTTTTCTTGAGGAGTTGAGTGAGGGGCCTAGCAATGTGACCATAATTGCGGACAAATTTGTGATAGTAGCCTGTGAGACCCAAAAATCCTCTCAAGCTCTTCAAGGTCTTTGGTTGAGGCCAATCCTGCATTGCCTGGATCTTTTTGGGGTCCACCCTGACACCTTCACGCCCCACAATGTGGCCCAAATACTCAACTTCTTCCATGCCAAAAGAGCACTTGGAGATCTTGACAAATAATTTATTCTTGCGGAGCCGTTGCAAGAGCAGATCTACATGTTGAAGATGTGTGGCCCAGGTGCGATTGTAGATGAGGATGTCATCAAAGAAAACAAGGACAAATTTTCTGAGATATGGTTTGGGCAAGTGGTTCATAAGGCTCTGAAAAGTGGATGGGGCATTACAAAGACCAAATGGCATGACCAGGAACTCATAATGGCCTTCATGAGTTCAGAAAGCAGTCTTTGGAATGTCTACTTCTTTCATGCGAATTTGGTGATAGCCCGAGCGAAGGTCAAGCTTAGTAAAGAATTGAGCCCCATTTAGTTCATCCAGCAAATCATCGATAACCGAGATGGGAAATTTATCTTTGAACGTCAACTTATTGAGGGCCCTGAAGTCTGGACACATACGTCATTCCCCATCTTTCTTGAGCACCATGACCACGAGCGATGAATAAAGACTAATGTTGGGACAAATGACGCCTGCTTCTAAGAGTTCTTTGATGATTTTTTCAATTTCATTCTTTTAGGCGAACAGATATCTATATGGGCACACATTTGGTGGTTGGGCCCCTAGAACCAAAGTAATGTTATGATCATGTTCCCCCCCTCGAGGGTGGAAGCTCATGAGGCTTGTCAAAGACTGGAAGATGGTCGTTTAAGATCTGTTGCATCTCAGGATGAATATGAAGAGAATTGGATTCGAAGGCCTGGATGGCATTAAATTGGGTTATAACTCCATGGTGGCCCTTTTTTAACAATTTTTCCATCCGATGTGAGTTGTTGATAGAGGGAGCTCCCGCCTAGAGTCCGCGGAGGGTATGTGTGTGGTTTTTCTGCTTAAAGCTCATATATAACTCCTAGAAATCCATTATGATTGGGCCAAGTGTGTGAAGCCATTCAGCACCTAAGACAATGTCGCACCCTCCCATGTGTATGGAAAACATGTGGGTCTTTAACTGATAATCCCCCATTTGAAGTTTGGCATTTTCACAGCGGCCTTCACATTTCATTTTCCCCCCATCAGCAATTTGGACCTGGAAGTTAGAAACTACTCAGACAAAACAATGCACTGCTTCCGTGAATCTTTGATGGATAAAGTTGTGTGTACTGCCACTATCAATCAAGACTACTATTGGGCGATGCTTAATAAAACCTCTGATTTTGAGAGTTTGGGGAGAAGAAATCCCTGCCAAAGCATGCAGCGAGATAATTGGTTCTTCAGGTACATTGTCCTACTGGTTGTCCTTTTCTTCCTCCTCTGGTTCCTCAAGTGGTGGGGCTTCCTCCGTTGAACTGTGATCAGTAGCATCAATTTGAAAGAATTTGGGCTCCTTGCATTTATGCCCGGGGGGAGTATTTCTCATCACAGTGGTAACACAATCCTTGCTTTCTTCTTTCCGCCATTTCTGTTGGTGACACCTTTTGAACCTTGAGTGTTTGGGTAGTGCTTTGAGGCTGGGTGGGGCGACCCTTGGCTATGACATTTGGGCGATTGGACTAGGCCGCTAACACGCGTGCTACTTCATGAGCTATCCTGCAAGCATGCAGCCATGAGATAGAGTGTTGCAGTTGGACGTGGGCTTGTATGGCTTCTTTGAGACCAATGACAAAACATTCCACATAGAACTCATCATGTAGACCTCCTGTGCGGAAAGCTAAGGCTTCAAAGGCTGTAATATATTCATTCATTGTTCCTGTCTGCCGGAGCTTAGTGAGACGACCCAAAAAATTAGATTCATGGTCAAAGCGATCCGTAAGAGTTTTTTTGAATGTATTCCAAGTCAAGGGCCTTCCATAGCAACGTTGATGCCATTGCCACCATTGCCATCTTTCATTGTCCAAGTACATGCTACCCACAGTAAGCTAAGTCGCATCATCCATGATGTGATTCAGTGTGAAATATTGCTCCATTCGTGTTATCCATGTGGCCGGGTGAGAGCCATCAAATTTATACATGTCCAGCTTGGGTGGTCGCGGCTGGGATTGTTGGTGGGTGCCAAAGAGGTGAAGAGACTGGCTAGACTTGCCCTCAATGTTTTCATTGCCAACATATGCCTCCGCGTGTTCCTCCATCTTTCCCTTTGAGAGTGTTTCATTTAAATTCTTCAACTGCAACAATACATCTTTCAATGTTGATTCAAGGTTGTCAATCCTCTCATTGGCCATAGCTTGAGCTCTAGTTTGTACCATGCACCGATCCGATGTACTTGAAATTTGGGACCGCCCGAAATTTTTGGCACTAACAATTGAATGGTACCACCTTGCTCAGCTCGTTGACCTAATTCTTATGGGATAAGTCTTTTTTTTTTTTTTTTTTTTTTTTTTATTTTTTTTTTTTTTTTTTTTTTTTTTTTACTCCGAACAGAGTTTTACTCCTTGCTTAGGAATACTACAGTGGTCGAATCCCAGAAAATTCAATGCTGCCCAAAGTCCTGCAAAAATCACGCCCAGGTATAGGAACCCACACAATTAGTCAAATCTGAATGGCGGATCTGATTGTTGCGACGGCTACAGAGCCCAAACTACTAGATCTGGATGGTAGATCTGATGGATCTGATAGATCTAAATGGCTGATCTGATATATCTGAACGGCGGAACTGATTGTTGCTGCTGCGACAAAACCCCTCCTGCGAGATCTGATCTGGCAAAGATGATGTGTGATCCAGAGATAGAGAAGGGAACTATGGTCTCCAGGAATATCAGGTGCTACAGATCACAATATGCATAAGGGTCTGACAGTAGTACTCGGCCCAATATTTCAGGGCACTAACCAAGGAGGATCAACCGTACCCTTAGTCGTACAACCGAACTACCCTATCGTACGCGCGAGTAATCTCCCCGATTGTTGTTCTTGGTGTACTTTAGCAGCAAGACGACTGACGGTTTATCTATGGCGAGGTTTCAAGGGAGCTAGGGGGCTTTCGATATACCCAGAGGGTACTTGGAAGACATTTGGTGCGCGGTTTTGCCTAATGCGCTACTACTCGAAGGGTACCCACAAGAGTTACAAGGGAGTCTAACAAGCGTGATCACCTCTTGTATTTCCTGCGTGCATGCCTCCCCAAATCCGCAGGTTTATGCGCTCAACGACAGATCCCGTGGTTTAAAGACGTCGGAACACGTCTCTAGCCAAAAAAAAATTTGCTAAAAATTGGAGATCCCACCGACCCTGGAAAGCGCTCTGATACCACTTGTTATGCTCTTAACCTGCAAGACGATACCAGAATACCAAATATGTGAAGAAATATACCCAGAACATAGAACAATGAGAAATAACAGCGAGTATTTTATTATTCAGAAAGCAATGTTTATTTGCCTCTTCGAGGGGGCAACCTCCAATAGAGCTTAGCTCAATTACAAAATAAGACATGATGCTCCTCAAGGGGAGTCTCTATCCTTTATATAGGATTCATAAGTGCAATACCATGGTTCTTATCGATACCATCTATCTAATACCATGGCCCATTTGCAACTAACTGTGGTCCCTTCATTAAATGCAGGTTAACCACTTACAATTATCAATATGGGCTTTATTGACTCTTTACTTAACTATAACTATGACTCTATCCTATTACATAAATAAGGGGGTTAAAGTTGGACCCTAACATATTCCCTCTTTCTAAGAGAAACCTCTAGCTACAAATATAGACTTATATTTTTCAATACTACAATATGCACCATGTTTAATCCTAAACAACCATTTGGAAGTGACAACAGATTTACCTTGAGGTCTAGGAACCACTTCTCAGACATCATTCTAGATGATGGATGTTGTGTGTGGAGCATGATTGTTCAGAGGTCTTTGTTTCAGCCGGATGTATACCCCAGGAAGTTTGTACACCCCTCCACGCGGGGGGGTGCGGGGGGGACTTGTCCCCCTCGCGATCCCCCCCGGCTGGGGGGTCCAGGGGCCAGCGGTCCCCCGACGGGGGCTCGGGGGCAACACCTCCAAAGCTAAAAACATATGTAAATTTTCCTTTTAAAAGTATAGTAATTTCTAGTCTTTCTGGGCCGTTCATTAGGCAGATGATCTGACGGTAGAACTTATGTTTAGTTTAGGGTTTTTTCCCTAGAAGGCAACCCCTCTCTTTGTATGAGGGCATTGTATTTGAGGTTGTAATAGATGTGTATTCTGTGTGTGAGCGAAAAAAAGAGAGGTGAGACTGTGAGAGAAAACAGAGGATATTACAGCGGATTTGTTGTAGGTTGTGTCTCTTCATATTGCTGGATAATAGAAAGGAAGGACTGGCTGTTCAGGGTGGACGTAGCCCAAACTGGGTGAACCACGTATATCTGTGTCTCTCTTGTTTTATGCGTTTTCTGTGTTTATATTTCTATAATATTTTATGTGTTCCATTGCTCTGTAATATATAATTTTCTAACAACGGACTCGTATTCTTCAGTCATATCATCTTTCCAAATTTGTTCTTTTGCAACTTCTTCAAAGGTGCATGGTTATGCTTGAATGATGATGTTTCTCATGGAAATAACATACCCTTGAAACTGACTTGGCTTCTTACCTTCTCTTAACGTTCCCCTTGGGGCAACATGTTCTTCAGCATCTTGCAAGGTATCTTGTAGCCATAGTGGTCTCTTTCTGGTATGAGGATCATGTGGTGGAGGATCTAAAGGATCCATGGAACCCATTGGATTATCAGGAAGCTCATTCTCAGGTTCCGGTTTAGACTCAGATGCAGCCCCTTTTTCATTAATATCTTGTCTTTCAACAATGTTAGAAGGAGGAGAGTCTCTTTCTTTTCTAAAAGTTGCATCTTCATCAAATGTTATGTATTTGTTAAACTCTATATTTCTTTGACCAAGTACATAAATTCTATAAGCTTTTAAATTATCACAATAACAAACAAATGTACCTTTCTTACCTGAAGCTTTCAACTTGTTGCTTTTCTTTTTTGGCACATGGAAGTATATAGGCACAACTAAATATTCTCAAATGATTCACCTTATGCCTTTTACCATTGAATATTTCGTCATGAGTCTTATTATTTAAGGCCTGATGAGGATTTATGTTTTGCACATAAACAATGGTATTTGCAACCTCTCCCCACATAAACTTTGGTAATTCTTCCTCTCAGCCACACCATTTTGTTGTGGATTGTATGGCACAATGGTTTCTTTCTTTATTCTTGCGTCTTTGCAAATATCATTAAAATCATTAGAGGTGAACTCTCCCCCATTATCATATCTGAAAGCTTTGATCAACTTTCCAATTTGATTTTCAATCAAAACCTTGAAATCTCTGAACATGTCAAATGCTTCCCCTTTCTTTTTCAAAAACAATGTCCATGTCTTGTGAGAAAAATCATCAACAAAAATCATGAAATACAAGTATTCACCAAGAGAAGTAATAGGCATAGGTCCACATAAATAAGAATGTATGAGCTAAAGTACCTGACTAGTTTTTGATCTGCTTAAAGGGAAGGGATTTCCACTTGCACATCCTTGTAAAACTCCTTCATGATCCATTCTAATCTCAGGAATTCCATAAACCATATTCCTTACATGAGGTAAGGTTATGTAGCGTAGGTGAGAAAAGCTTATGTGCCATAGCTCACACCAAAGATCGGTATCATGGACCAGTGCATGAATGGGTTTACCATTGACTTTGTAAATCCCTTCAAATATTGATCCAAGAATGAAGGATTCTCTCATACTTGAGTTCAAAGGCCCGGTTAGAACCTTTTCATTAATAAAAGAAAATTCCATTCATTTATCTTCTGGAGAAAATATGGATACAAGATTATTTTTCAAACCAAGTACATACAAAACGTCTTGCAGAAAAATAGATTTGTCATCATCTAACTGAAATGAAACTAAATCATAACCTTAAACTCAGCGAATAGAATTATCTCTGAGATAACATTTAAATTAGTCTCCCTCTCAACTAGATTATAGAGTGCTTCTTTGCAACCAGTAAAAAATTTGAAGCACCATTATCAACTAAACAACTATCAATTGAATCTGCAAAGAAGAAATGGAAAGAGCAGATAAAAAGAAAATATTCTGATTGTGTTTCTGCTGCATTATTTCTATATCTTGGATTTTTATTTCTTAGGATGCCATTTTTTTTTTTTCAGAAGAGTCTTTTATATAATCATACTTGTTTTATCTAGGTGCTCTTCTTTCTTTACATACATGACCAAAGTGACCATGTTTTTCACAGTTAAAGCATCTAACTTTTCACATGTCTATATTCCCTTTATTTGATTTGAAAGTAGATTTATTTTTATTACCTTTCTTTCTCTTGCAATAGATTGTAAAAGCAATAGGTTCTCCTTCTTCATGATGTGAAATTATTCCTCTGGATATCATGTTGGCCTCCTCTTGGATACACTTTCTCATGAGCTCATCAAACGTCAGAATAATGTTGATGGTGGTGATAAAAGTCTCACAAATAGGAGAAATGCCTCCAAGCGCAATCAACACCATTTCTTTGTCGAGTACAGCTTCAACAACTATTGACAGTTGATTCATGATTTTAGTCATTCTCGAGAAGTATGCTTCAACTGTCTCTCCTCTATTCATCTTGATGTCCTTCAGTTGATTCTTCCAGGCAATAATCTGGTTCAAGTTACTAATTGCAAACATGCCAATTAGTTTGTCATACATTTCTTTAGCTTTCTTCAAACCAGAAACATAAGTAATGAGATTATCACTAAGAAAATCAAGGATGATTTTCCTAGCTTTGATTTCATCATTTTTATGTTTGGATTTGACAACAGCACATGAATTCTCTGGTGGATTAGATAATGTGCCTTCAACATACTCCAAAAAATCATGTTCTTCAAGAGTGATATCTAGCTTTGCTTTCCATGGACCAAATATTAAAGTATCATTCAGTTTATCCTGTACCTTGAAGTAAGATGAAGTCATCTTGATCAAAAAAAGTTAGCCAGCAAGTGGGGTCTCTTCAGGTGATCTCTAGTCTCCTTGGACTCGTCTTCACTAAGGCTTTGATACCATGTTAAAACCTGAAATTTCTATGCAGAAATTTAAAAATTCTTTGTAGAAACTTGAAAGTTTTATGCATAAAATTGAATGTACTTTGCATAAAACTAAATGTACTTTACATAAATTTGAATGGAACTGAATTTACTTTGCAAAAATTTAAATGTACTTTGCAGAAAACTGAATTTTCTATGTTGTTGAAATTACTTAGAATGCAGATTTCTTCTCCAAAACTTTTCAGATCGACAATTTTAGATAGAACATAAACTTAAGAATCATATGAAAATATCCAAGCCCAAATATAAGACAAAGAGAGCTAAATCCAACGACCAGGGGAGAGAACACAGGGGGAAAACCCAAACGATTCTTCTTCTATTAGATTTCTTCAATTGTTCAACGAAGTACAAAGAGAGAGGGAGAGAATGAGAATGAATAAAGTCACTAATGCATAATCAACTTGACGTTGAAGTTCTCTTGCTATTTGCTTGAAGATCTCCTCTTTATCAGATATTGTCCTTCAAACTTGCTATATCTCTTCGCTTGTTCTTACTCTTCAATTGCTCTCATGCTTCTCTTGCACACACTCAACATTAACTATACTTCTTCACAATGAACATGCTTCACTCAACTCTCACTTGCTCTTGCTTAAATAGATGAGAAAGGAGAGGAGTTACAAAATGAATTCATGCCTTGAGCCAATAATAGGATAATCAAATTCCACGAGGGAAGATTTACTTGAGGAGAAGTGTAACTCATCCCAATAATAGACAAAGAGGTACATTTGTCTTGAGGAGTTACAATTTGAATTAGGGAAAGGAGTTACAATTCGAATTAGGGAGAGAGAGAGTTACACTTAAACATGAGAGAATATTTGGTGAGAATTACAAACTGAATTGAATGAGGAAGTTACAAGTGCATTTAATGAGGAGTTACACTTTTGCCATACATTGAATTAGAGAGGGAGAGTTACATTCTCTTAAGTGTGGAGTTACTATTTTATTCCAAGAGAGAGATTCAACTTTCCAATTAAGAGATTCTCAAATTATTTTACTTATTCCATTAGAGAATTTGTTTTTATTAATACATTAAAGGTGAATGACTTTAGACTATTTTATAAATAATGGTATCATAATAATAATAATACTAATAAGGATAAAAATATCAATTCTTGACTTGCATAATCATGACTCATTTGATTTTAAAGTGCATTCCATATGTCGAAATCATCATTTATCATTTAGACATGACATTTTATTTTTTGAAAGGCACTTCCAAATCTAGATGTGACTTACTATTTTTGGAAAATCAAATTAGAATTGTTAGAAATGAAATTTTATTATAGGCGGTTCAAACAAAACTGAAAGATATGATTTATTCTAAGAGAAATGTATCCCTAAACGGCCAAATTTTAACACATACCTTATCAAGGTCTTCATGCCTTCTTTATGGATATGTCATGGACAATTTTTCTAGTCATTGGATGTTGGTTTCCTTTTTCCACGTGACCATAGTTGCACCTTTCACTGTCTCTTCTTTCTTTCTTCACATATTGCTTCCCAGTAACTTTCATTCATAGTTATTTCATCTATGTCAACTACCTCATATTCCATATGAGGACATATTATGTTGATTTCATCTAGTCAATATGTGAACCATGCCTTTATGCATATTTCCAAGGAGGAGATCCCTTTTCTTTGATCATGCTCATGAGATAGAGCATTTACCCATGCAACCATATGACATGACTCAACCAAATACATGCATACATACCTATTTTCTTCTTTTAGTCATCTAGGCTTCCTTCAGAAACTCCCTTTCCTTGCTTGAAATTCCTTCAATTATGTTGCATTATTATGTCATCAGACCATCATCCTTCTTAAACCATCGATCCCATACAATATGGAATTATTAGCGAGACACTTGCTTATCCCAAGAGTGGTGAACCTTCTAATGAATATTCCAACGGAGGATCCTGGTTATCCTCATCCTGCAAATGCTCCTTTCTAATGATGATGATGTATGATGAACTCTTTGCTAGATGACTTTCTTCTACCCATAATTACTCCTTATGTTTTCAATGATGTTACCAAGAGCTACTTCCTATCTATGATGATTGCTTTCTACTTCATCTATCTTTCAAGCATCTATAATGATGTCATGATCTCTTGCTTCAATTGTATGTCATCCCCTAAGATGATGCATCCTATGATGTTTATAATGTTTCCTACCATGATAGCTATATTTTACAAAAACTTAAAATAAATTGATGGAAGAGATTATCTCAATCATAGTATAGATCTTTTACTTCCTCCTTTGATTTCTTCTTTTCAACTTCTTCCACTTCTTAGGTGATATGGGTTTCTTCCCTTCCTATTTTTTTATTGTCCTTCTTGGGTTTAGGACAATTTCCCTTGTAGTTCCATATTCATGACAGCCATAGCATTGGATTTTCGACATATTCTTCTTGTTCTTTTTCTGAGGACCAAATCTTCCAAACTTTCCTTTCCTCCTAGCCATGGAAGCAAATGCTTGAACTTGTTCATTTGATCCTACATCACTTTTTGCCTTCAACCTAGTTTCTTCAATTTTACATACTGACCAAAGTTCATTGAATTGGGTAGATTCCTTCTTTCCATAGATGCTTGATGTAAATTTACCCCATTCCTCTCGTAGTGCATTGAGCACTATGGTGGTCATTTCTTTATCGAACATTATTTCTCTCAATTCTTATAGTTGGTCTCCCATTTTTTATACCCTCATAAAGTATGAGGCTATTCCATCTTCCTTTGATATCTTCATCTTGTAGAGTTCTTGTATTAATGATATCACTTCTCCAACAGTACTTATGGAGAATAATTCTACTAGCTTCTCGTATATTTCTTTTGATTTCTCCAACTTTGATACATAGGGTATGAATGGATCTTTGATGGATTCTATAAGGATCATTTGAGCCCTTACTTCCGCTTTCATGTACTTTGCAAGATCTTGAGCTTCTTCCTTTGGAGGTTTAGTGATTGAACCCTTAACATGATCAATGATTTCATTTTCATAGAAGATCAAATATGTCCTCTTCTTCCCTGAAATAAAGTTTGACCCAACCAATTTGTTTCTTTCCTTGCAAAATGAATTCATTTTGATAGATTTATATGTGGACATAAAAATACTTACTTGTGAAGATACTCAACTTTATGTCTTCTTGATTTTGATGATGACGTTGATAATAGAAGATGTCTTGAACTTTTTATGACAATATCTTCAATTTTATGCCTTCTTGATTTTGATGATGATGTTGATAATAGAATGTCTTCTTGATGAAGATGTTTTTTGAAATATGTAACTAGGTTCGGTCTTCATAATGGCTTATGTAATTATGATTTTTTGTATTTAATGACAAGAGAAAAGTAAATTTATTAATTTTTTTCTTGAGGCATGGGTTTCATGCTCAAGGGAAATTTATTTTTAGGTCAAGCACCCATTGAGTGCTTCTAGGTTTGTCATAAATTCAATTGATTCATTGTCATGTATTGAAGACCCGTTTGGGCATGTTACATATTGTAAAGAAAAATGTATTGAGCCAAAATAGAGTCAAAAGACTCTCCAAGACCTCGTCATGGCACAAAGATCAAGTCGTCCTACATGAAGGGACAAGTCGGCCTCAAGATAGTTATTCATACCCCTCACAAGCCTATAAATAAGAAGGAATTCAACCTCATTTTCACACTCACTCAAGCAAGTTTGATATCCTCAAGACAGAAGTTGGAAAAGGACGAAGAAGAAGATCAAGATCGAAGTTTTTGGGCCTCTCTCTCGCTTTCGTTAGGGTTTCTACAGTGTATGGGCTAAATGAAATTCTGAAGCTGCATCATTGTGAAGTTGCAAGGTCGACGTTGTGAAGTTTCTTCTAGGTCGAAGTTATGAATCTTCCTTTAGGTCGAAGTTGTGAAGTTGCCTCTAGGTCGAAGTTGTGAAGCTGCAAGATCGAAGTTGTGAAGTTGCAAGTTCGAAACTATGAAGCTGCAAGAGCGAAGTTGTGAAGTTGCCTCTAGATTGAACTTGTGAAGTTGTTAGGTTGAAAAGTCTAAAGCTACATCAAGGTCGACGCTGTGAAGTTGCTAGGTCGAAGCTGTGAAGTTGATAGGTCGAAGTTGCTCAAGCTTCTAGGTCAAAGTTGCAGAAATTGTTGTTGGGGTCGAAGTTGTTGGAAGGTCAAATTTTGTTGTTAGAAGTTGTGTAAGGAAAGCTCATCAAGAAGGAAGGATGACTTGGCCTTGGAGGGACTTGGGCAAGGATCATAAGTATTGAAATTTGTCAATTGAAGATCTATAAGAAGAGAAGGATTATGGTGGATTTTCCTCTAAGTTGGAGAGGTTTTGGCCCTGCCTAATTGCTTATATCTTGTCCTATTGTCTCATTATTCTTTATGATTTGGTAGTTGTTTGATGATATAGAACACTAATAATAATAAAGGAAATCAGTTAATCAAGTAAAGTAAAAATACATCACAAGCAGTTATCAAAGTAAGAGAAATCACTTACACTTGTTGCCCCCTAGATTTCTCAACAATGTCTTCCTTCAAAAGTGATCCTTTAAAGAGAGGGATATCACCTTGGTTCCTTGATGATGACAACGCCTTTCTCCTAGATTTTATTTAATGTAGAGCCTTCAAGATGCTCCATTATGTAGTCATCCTTTCTTTGAGTAGAGGTAGGGTCGTTGAGGTCTCCTCCTTCTCGAGGTGATGACTGTGTGAGGTTCCCAAGAATGTTTCAAGTGTAGAATCCTTCTTTGAACAAACTGCGGCTTTGAGGTCTTCTTTAGTAACTTCCTTCGATGTGATGATATAATCTTTGTCCTTGTGGAGCCTTTGAGATGAGTAGTCCTTGATGATTGAGGCTCTTGATGATATTCTAGTGCTTCAACCCTTGAGTGTTCTTCTTTAAGATGTATTTCCTTGTCTTGTCACCTTAGCTCTGATACCATGTTGAAGAATCTAGGGGCAACAACCTTAGATGATTTCTCTTTCTTTTGATAATTATTTGTGATATATTTTTACTTTGATTAACTTATTCTTCCACTTATTTATTATTAGTGTTTTATTCATCAAATAGTTATCAAACCATAAAGAACAATAAGACAAAGGACACAAGATATAGGCGATTAGCTAGGGCCAAAAACTCTCCAAGAGGAAAAGCCACAAGAATTTTTCTCTTCTTATAAACCTTCAATTGATGAATTCCAAGACATAAACCCTGGACCAAGACCAAGTCAAAATTATTCCCTTGGTGAACTTTTCTTCCTCCAAGTCAACATTATTCAAACTGACTGCAACGCTATTGATTTCAGCTTCTCTTCAATTTTCAGCTTCTTATCACAGGCCTATAATTTTTGGCCTACTTGTAATTTATGAGATTCCACTTGTGCACTGATTAGGGTAGATTTGCAGGGTTTCTCTTCTTCGTTGGAGCTTCTCTACCTTCCTTCACAATTCGACTTGGAAAACTAATCTTAGACACCTGATTTTTCGACCTCCTAAAGTGACTGCAACTTTGATCTTCGCAATTACATAAAGTATCCCTAATTGTCTTACACGTGTGAGATAAATGAACCAAAAGAAAATCCCTTCTAACCTTTAATTTTCTCTGTTTTGCTGGATTTTCTCGAACTTCTTGAGCTTCAAAATGAACTTGATTGACGCCCTAACAAATGAGGTCAATCTCTCTATTTATAGGCTTGATGCCTCTGCTTGTGGGCTGACTTGTCACTGTTTGGTAGGCCAACTTGTTACTTAAATCTTGACAAGGTCTTGGAGGGTCCTTTGACTCTATTTGACTCAGATAAAATTTCTTTTACAATATGTAACATGCCCCAAATGTGTCTTTCATACATGACAGAGACTTAATGACTTGTGGACTCAATGACAATCCCTAGAAGCTCTAAATGGGAGCTTGACCTATAAAATAAATTTTCTTGAGCATGAAACCCATGCCTCAAGAACAACATTAATAAATCTATTTTTATATTCTCATTAAATACATGAAATCATGATTACATGTCATTATAAATCGAACGGTCCTAGTTACATATTTCAACACTTATACCCTATCACAAAAGATAAAACAAGTAGAAAACTTGAGGTCTTTCAGACTTCTAAAAACAAATAACTTTGTGCTTCAAATTTAACTTGAAAACAAGCATGAATCTTCCTTCAAATTCTACCCCATATGGTTTCCTTACTCGCACTTGTGAACGGATAGATGGTGATTTGAACTAGAGTAATCACAATCAGAGTTTGGACTAGGGCTTCCTCTAGGGATGATCTTCAAATTTTTGGTAACAAGCTAGCTTCTTCAAGGCTACTCCTTCACCATAGCTCTAATACCATGATGATTTTTGATGATTTTTGATGATTTTCTATACTAGTAATTACTTCCAATGATTTCTTTATTAGTTTGTCTTATGTCACAATCATCATTAAGCAAGTATACATAGAAAAATTTTGATATTAAAACCAATGATGGGAATAGGATCATGAAGAGACAACCAAACAAGAGAGACAAATTGTACCCTGGGAAAACCCTTTTCTAGGGAAAAATTGAGCAACCTTTTCTTAGAGAAATTATCCAATTCAATAAGAGATACACTCTAAAATTTCCAGTCAAAATAAAGTCAAATTGATTAGCAACCAAACATAGGTCAAACCTAGTCAAACTGAGAAATTTCGGCCTCCTACACTTTCCTCAAAAACTCCAATATGTTTCCCAACGAAAATGATAAGTATGTTGCCTCATTATTCGTTCTTCTAAACTCCCACGAGTGAAAAGAATATGTGCATATGTGATTTGAATTGATTGCACAATGAAATAGGTCTGAATGGGTGTGACTCCATGTTAGGACAACTTGATCTTTGGAGAAGCTAACTTCACTTTTCGAGGTAAAATAAATTCAATTTCAAATTTCAAATTTTCTTCTTTTCTTTGTTTTCGAGTCAACTTGACTACTAGCCATAGTTATAAAAATTCAACACCTCCTACACTTGAATAGAAGACCTTCAATGTCGAAAATGTGTAATCTGATAGTGCCCTTCCCAATATTCATAGTTTCATGAAGCTTCTTCTACAGGCCTAAACTTACCAAAACCTGAGCCACTGACATGTCTTTTGTTTCTTTAAAGGAGTAATCTGCATCCAAGAAACTCCCCAAGCTATTCCCTAGATTTTCAAAGCTTTGAGGGTTCCACATATGGGATGGAAAGCTAGGAAATTGAACCCAAACTAGCACCACATCAAGATGTTCCCTGCTAGGATTGAATAGTGGTGTCCAAAACTTGAAAATAACAAGGGTGGAATCGATAGCCCGTACCTCTTTCACAACTTTTCTACTTCCTCATGAGACTTGAAATTTAATTGTATCTAGCCCTAGAAGGAAGATATATGGAGCATCGGTGACCAGGGAGTTTAAATTCTAGTTCCTCCATTCATCCAAAGTCTCTAAACAAAACTTTCGACCTCTAGCTCCACCCACCAATGATTTCTCTGTGAGTTCCACTACTTGTGTCATCTCCACATCATCCCACAAGCATAGCTTAAAAGAATTTAGGGACTTTTCGCTTTATAAAATCCTATTCTTCATTTTTGTAGGAGTCCCCCTACCACCCAGATATTGCATGCAAGGCTTTCCAATTTCCTCCTCAATAATCGTCAAATTATACCCACTTTTCAAAATAGGCATTGTAGCCTCTTGTATCGTTGAAGCCAATGGACGAAAAATTTTGATAGTGGGGATCTCAGTAACTAATAAGGAAGCCTTACAAAATTCCTTTGTGAGCACCAGAAAACCATCAAAAGACAAGGAAACTAGAAACAACAAAACCTCGCCACTGGTTGAGGAAAATGGAAAGCCCGAATCTAGGAAGCCCATGGAGAAAGACCCTAAAAACCCTAACAAACCTTATCCAGATATGGGTGGATCCAGAATAAAGAAAAACCCTACATTTACAACATGAGAAAAGTCAACACGGGGTGAAAATATTTACCTGTGAGACCACCACCAACATTCACGGACACATGGAAGTGGAGAGTTTGGAATCTCCAAGAAACAGTCGGTTCTCGAACAAAGAAATCCCACTAGAAGAAAATAAGATCCCTCCAACACTTCCAAGAAAATAACAACAACCCTCCCCAAAGGAGCCAAAACCAACATAAGAGACAAAAGTAGGCCCCTTGAATGGGCTCACCAAGTCATAGTCAACAACCTCCAAGTCCTCCATACTTCCACCACACCAAGAGTGCCATATCAACACTCCATTGCAACCTCCACCAATAAGTACCCAGAAAAGAAAGTTGACCAGAGTCTGAAAACCCTAGTTAAACACACACTAAAGAGGACAAGTTGCCATCCCAAAGGAAATGTCGATTTGCTATTATAAGAAAAGAACAACACCACACAGAGAAGAAACACCTGCTAGCACTGCACCGGACTTAACGAATGCAGGTTGGAAGACCTCTAACTCTTGGAACCCTAGTCGACGGCCATCAAACGTCCAACACTTCAAACCCTCCTTCCAAATATCTCATCTATGAGCACAATATATAATTGTATTATCACAAAGGAAGTAATTACAACTCAATGCCTTGATGTCAGAGAGTCCCCTTCCACTTATTCCTCATTGTAACACCTTGCCTTCAAAAGCTTTGGGATCATAAGTTGGAGACTTTCGCAGAGTTTCAATGAGAATCTTAGAGCCAAAGCCTTTCTAATTTCAACCATGTGCCCTCCCTCAATGAAATATGGTTGTATTTGTAGGCTTAGAGGAGGTTGTGAACTAGCCAAATCATGAATGTGAGTCATATTCAAACCAATCGAGGTAAATGCCATCCACAAGGCTTATCATCTAGAAATTTGTCATTCTTTTTATTTTTTTCTTTGTAAAATTAGTGTCACACATTTTGAATGGACAACATGTGACATTGTCGCATGTTTCAGTTATGCAACTTGTGACAATCAGCTATGTTACAGGTTGTCAATGTACAACCTGCAACATCCTCTTGAATTAGGGTTTTTAGGCAAAGGATATGCTTCCATCTTCTTTAAAGATTAATGGTAATAATGCTTTTGATGGAAAAGGATAGGGGAACGACATTAATTGCCATGAATGCAACAAAATAATGTGTAGCAATAATTTATTTAATAAGCTTTTTTATAAAAATTTAAATGAAAACTTATTGCTAAGACACAAAGTGCAAGCTTGTAAACATGAGTTGAAAATGTCTTACACAAAGATTCATAGTGTTACGAGTACTTATAATCCCATATTTTTTAGTGCATTGGAAGAGGTAGAAAAGAAGAATGCTACATGTCAGACAACTCAAACACTGTGATAATAAAAAATACATCACATCCAATAAGAACACTTGCAAAAAACAACATTTAAGATAGTAACTTAACACAACAAAAGATGTTTTATATATATATATATATATATATGATTTCAAATCTATTAAATCAAAACTTCAAATAGCCTATATCTATATAGACACGAAAATTTTAAACTTTATTTATTATAAAAAGAATAATGTTTTCATTCTATCCACAAATATCATTACATTGAACCACTAAACTTTGTTTAACAATCATAGTAGAAACCTTATTTTCAAAAAACCATATTAAGCACTAAACTATACTAAAGTATCATTGAATGGAAACCTTTATATATCAAAAGAAACATTACAACATGAAAAAAAAATAGAATGGCTCTAAGAGAAGAAACAATGAAAACTCTCAATGCAAAAAAAATTTACCTTAAGAAACAATACCTATTTGAAATATATATATATATATACAAAAAGTAAAAAGACCATTTAAAAAAAAATAGTAAAACAAACTAACTACTTCACGCCTCTTAACTCTTCTTCTACCCTTCACTAGAGCCATATTTTCTTCAATGTCATTGAAAGCTTATTCATAAAGTTTGATGCAATTATTCAATTTTCTGTAAAAGACATCGACATTGAATCGTATGCTCTTTAACTTTAGTAAGACATGCCTCACTATATAATATATTATATTTTTCATTCAAACAAATTTTATAGGTTAAATTATATTCTTCATTTGCAGTAACTTCAATGTTTAAATAGCATAATTTAAGTAGATTAAGACCAAACAAACCTTATTACATTTTCTTAATAATTTTTTTATCAAGAATCAATAACATATTATTGCTTTTGAAGTAACTTGTATAGCAACACTATTCTTTGTCTACAACATTTCAGATTAACATGACTATGCACGAGTTAAAATTTCTTCTAGTATGACCAAATTTATCCTTGTTTCCTAGTGGAATTTCCTTTAGGCTTTATCACTGTAGCAAAATTTAATAAAGTTTTTCATTCTTAAAATATCAAGGAATAATGCAACCCATTTTTGTCAATGAGATGCCTCTTAATTGCGATAAGTTTTAAATATAAATAGTTTAGAACAAAAAATATATATGCATCATAAAAGCTCCACTATAACACTTCTATATGTTGGAAATTGTGTATATGTTCATATGTTGTGTATATGTCCATATGTATTTGATAGGTCAAAAATGTTACACAAAAAATGCTCAAAATTCACATCTCCATTTAAGTACATGCAAAGATCCCTAAGCCCTCTAGAAATGTGCAAAAGTACTCACCCATGACATCTCTTTTGAAGAAAGATATTTGAAAAAAAAAAATCATATTTTCATACTTAGTCATACCAACCTGCCTAACATTATATAAACCCTAAATCAAACATCATAATCACAATGATCATTTGCTAGGACAATTTAGCACTCATAATTGGGTTGGTAGCCAAAAAAAACTCATAATAGTGGATGTGGCAACATATTTTCATTGGATGTGACACTAAACAATGCTTGCAATCTCTCATCATTCATATATGTATCAAGCATGTAATATTAACAATTATTTTAAAAAGATCATATATTTTTAAAAGCTTATGACATTAAATATTAATATATTTAATATTTATAAAATTGGAAGAGGGTTTCCATCTCCTACCGCCGACAAACCATAAAGTTGCACTATATCCTTGAAGTTTTGGAGAGCCTCTCTAAACACATTAGGCATGGATCTCATCATTCATATATGTATCAAGCATGTAATATTAACAATTATTTTAAAGAGATCATATATTTTTTAAAAGCTTATGACATTAAATATTAATATATTTAATATTTATAAAATTGGAAGAAGGTTTCCATCTCCTACCGCCAACAAACCATAAAGTTGCACTATATCCTTGAAGTTTTGGAGAGCCTTTTTAGGCATGGATCCTCATATACCAAAACCAAGTGTAACATAGCTTAATCCCCTATCACCATGAAATTATCAATGGAAAAATGATACCTTCAAAGAAATTACACCTTGTTTTGATTAAAAATAAAAATTGTGACTAAGTAGGAAAAAATATAATTACAGAATCTTTGTAATAAACAACTTTTGAATTTTGAAACTAAAATAAAACATTCAATATCAGTACGTTTACATAAATTATAATAATGAATTATATAATATAAATCCATTTCAGCCTCATCACTCTTCATGAACCACAACCCTTAATGATTAAACCCTTACCAACAATCACCTGTCAAAGCAATCTTCTTGAGTTGGAAAGCAAGTTAAAACCAAATTAACAAATATTTAATAATCTTATTTCATAAACTCTTTAAAATTTATTAATAATTATAACAATTTTTTCAAAAATTAAAATTTTAAGAAAAATAATTTTTCTCATAGTAAGAAGCACCAATAATTCATCGACTTGTGTCAAATTCTAAGAAAGTTTGGAATGTTTTTTTATAATTTTGGTGATAAGGCAAATTATTTTCAATATCCTATAATCAAGTTTTAAAAAAGTTTATATACTTTTACTTAAAATATTAAAATCTAACAAAGTTCACAATTATTATAAAAAAAATGTTCATCTTACTTATTAAGTTGCTTTAGACTAAATAACTTTGTGCAAATCAACAAGTCTCAAATATTATATTAGAATGTTTGTTCACAATCATGAAATAGCTTTATGCCAATCAAAGTCTAATACTATATTAGAAAGTTTGTTAACAATCTTATAATAGTTGTACGCAAATCATATTGAAAATTTTCAATTAATAAAAATAAGAAACAATCCACAGGGTTTTGGATAGACCATGATTGGGTGCTCTGTTAAGACACTCCTTGATGTGAATCGGTTTAATCTCATGCCCCAATCACGGAGATATATTGGACAAGATGAAGATGTATTGTCCTGCCACGCTTTTTTAAAAAAATGTCTACTTGGAGTAGCTCAATTGGCAACGACTATGGAAATGAAGTCTCACCAAACCAGAAGCCTTGAGTTCAAATCTTACTATTCCCCGATCAGAATGAAAAGTTAGACATGATAAAAATGTAATCCTACCAAACTACAAAAAAATAAACAAACCAACACAATATAATAATCAAAAATTCTTTAAATTAATAATTAAAAAAAAATACATCTTAAAATAAAAAAAATAAAAAATAAAAAATAGAAATAAATAATACTATAAACTAATATTAATTAAAAAAACTTCCTATCTTCTCAAACATATATTAAAAAGAAATAACATATATTAAAAAAAATGTATTCTTATGGCTAAACGAAACATAAACATGTGTTAAAAAAAATATTGTCTTCTTTTATATATATATAACCAACCTAAACATATATTAAAAAAATGTCTTCTTATGGCCAACCTAAACATAAACGTGTTTAAAAAAAAAAATCTTACATATATATATATGACCAACCTAAATTTGTATCGAAATTCTCAAACATATATTAAAAAAATGTCTCCTTATGGCCAACCTAATGATATATTAAAAAAATATTTTCTTACACATATATATGACCAACCCAAATCTGTATCAAAAAGTTATATGATAATTACTTGTAAATTAACCAATTTACATGAAATTACTTATAAATTAACCAATTCCTAATCTCATAGGTTTAGAATAAAGTCTGACCAATCCCAATGAAATTTTCCAAGACGTTTAGAATCAGGTCTAAGAAATCCCAATAAATTTTTCATATGAAAAGACTTACATATTTGTTGAATCTGTCTTGTATCTTAAGAGTCATTTTGTTTTATATTTCCATTTCAATTTTTTTAACTTATATATGTTAAATATTTTTTCCATTTCTATTTATTTAGTTTCCCATTCATGAAATAATTGATTATTTGATTTCACCTTGGAAAAAAAAATGTAAAACTAGTTTATCCTATACCTACATCTTCTCCATGGCTTGAGTTGTTCACATCAAGGAGAAGTCCACATCGGTAACAACAGTTCCCAGTGCCTGGGAGTATGATCCAAACCACGTTATGTTAGAAACAAAAATATTAATAAAATAGTATTCATTTACCAATGTCCTAACCTTGGCCATGAGTGCGATGGCGAATATTTAACTCAAGAATTCATTAAGAACGAACTTCAAATTCATTAAGAATGCCATGGTAGTTGGGAAGGAATTCATTAACTAAAGAACGAACTTCAAACCATACAATGGTGCTCCTGTGTGACGAGGTTTCCAGTTGTGCTAGAAACACTGAATCCCCCTTTTCAGCCACTGCAAAAAATAAAATGGTTTAGCCCCAAACTTGATCCCCTGGTAAATTTTGATATTTTCTGTCATCCCAAAATGACACCTCCAGCACCCTCCCCCACAAATTTAAAAGTATGAAAGGTTACAAACGTTTTGCCTGATAGTGCTACCTGCAATCTGAAATTTAGATAAAATACGTTCTGGAGATGCCAAATCTGTAATCTAATAAAACATATTATTAGAAAAGCCAGCATAAAACATATTCTAGAGATGCCAGCATTAATCATAATATCTTCTGAGCTTGAACCAATGATATATCTTTCAATAAATAAATAGGCCTTGCACTCCTGGAAATGTACAAAACCAACTATGTACAATAATGCAGAATATGCCAAACACCTCCACATGAAACTGAGTGGTGACTCCTCATACATCAACAGTATATGCTACCTTCAGTTGCTACTGGTAGCATAAAGGCATCAACTAGGGGTAGCAGAAGCCTGCCTACCTTATTTCTAAATCACCAAGCTCATGAGCGTTATAAATTGTGGTAACTAGTAGCTAAATACCATGAAACACTGATGATTATACAAAATACGACCCAACCTTCAGACTTTTAAGTAACTATATTGCATCAACCTGAGCCTATTTGTCAACAAACTGACTGATCTTCCCCTATTCACAAGCAAGTTTTGTGTCAAAACTACTAAGGCATATGGCAAAAGCTTGAAAAGCTGAGAGCGGGTAGCGATAATCCATTGTGAACATGTCCTTTCCAACCTTTCCAAATTGGAGTATGACCTTATCACAATCATTCTGAGAAACCGATGGATTAGGCTCAGGTGCTGCAACAAGCTGAAAATTCTTAACAGAAGCCACAGTCACACGCCCCTTGAAATTCAAACACCAACATTGAAGCTGCTCATGCCACCTTGGCGCTTTATTTTTTAAAACCAATGGTTCATCTTTCAAGTTGCTACCGGTAAGTGGCTCAGAGATAGATGAACTTTCTAAAATGCACGACTTGGAGCCAAAAGTAGGGCAAGATGCAAGAGACTGGTCTAGACTAGCGACCGAAGGTTCAACAGGAGTTGGGGCACTGCCTCCTGGCTGCACAGCAGAAGCTGGAATAGAATGCATGATGCATTGCATCCGTCTTGGACCCCTAGTTCCCAAGACATTCAATTCATAGCCAATGTGAGCAATATTATAGCTACCAGCTGGAACTCTTGGAGAAACTTGTTTTGCTCCTACCCGTCGACCTGCACGGCTTGTTGATGCAATTGCCCCACTGTGAGGAGGTTGGCTATCATATATTGTAAACTTAGTACCAAGAAAGTTTGACCTGCAAAAACAGGGGAGAAAAATATCATAGAATTAACAGTTCAGAGAACCTGGAAAAAAGAAACTGATAAAACCATCAAGCAAGCTTCAAAGATATAAACACCATGGAACCATTGCACTTTTAGAAGCTTCCAAGATATATCACCATGTAACCATTGCGATTAGAACAGAAATTAGAAGCATCTGACCTCAATTTTCCAACATATGTATTGCTACCCCTTGACATATCGTCTGCATTAAGAGAAATAATATACTCTGTACTTGTAGCCCGCCTGAATTTCCGAGCCGCAAGAAGAAATTTTCCATTTTCAGAAAGTGCTGCAAAGATAGTTCTCAAAGGTCAGGTCTCCATTGTTTATCCTGCATCTTCAGAATTTAAATATTTATTTTTAAAAGTTGTATACACGAGGCTACTATCCATTTCACCCAATACTTCCGCAACAAAAATTTGAGGGGAGAGAAATTGACTAATCATTTCCTACAAGTAAATCAAATAAAAATAGTATGTCACAGACTTAACATCCCTTGTTAATTTTAGGTATGTTCTATGCTTAGAGCAATTTATTTAAATTTTCACAGTTAGCTCAATTTCTTTTCCAGATTAGCAATCACATCAGCATTAAAGTAAATTGCAGATAGAACATAACCATATAGATCGCAGAAAACAAGCCAAGACAAGAGGACACGAGATGTGGCGCTAGCCAGGGACAAACCCCAATGTGGGGAAACCCTTAATCAATTCTTCTTATATGTTCTTCAATAGTTCAGCAGAGAAAAAGAGAGCGAGACAGTACATATACAATAGATGTCAACACTTTGACTTATCTAAATAAGAGCATAGATCATCTCTAAGAAGATGATACATGAGATAGCTGAACTCAGTTGAAGACATGCTGCTTCAACTGAAATTCCAAGGTGACTCCATCGCCTTGCTGCACCTGTCATTGTGCTGCTCTTCATCATCATGCTGCACCTCAATGTGCTGCACCATGCTGCACCATGTACTTACTGCACCAAGTATCATTGCCGCCCCATGTGCCATTGTTGCACCATGCTGTCACACTACTTGTCCCAATGTTTAGCACTGCTGTACCTTGCTGCCACACATGCTGTCCCAATGTTTCACACTGCTGTACCTTGCTGTCCCAATGTTTAGCACTGTTGTACCTTGCTGCCACACTTGCACTTGCTGCACCATGAACTGATCTAAATCTAGTCACAACATTGACACAAACACACCACACTTGCTGCTCCAAGTCTGTTGTGCAACGGTCCCTTGTTAGGGCATGTATACGCAGCAACAATCCTTATCAACTCATATAAACAGCCTCCAAATGACTGCGGCCTAGTCAAGGTAGATTGCTGCCTTCACATGCTGATGTTCTGGGCATATGGCAGCCCCTAACACTTCCACGCTGGCCTGTTTTGGAGTGGCTAGCCTGCAGCCTACCACAGACCTCTGCTGCCACCTACAGCCCATTCAACGCACCTTTACGTTGCCCTCTAAACTGCTCATAGCGCTTGCAGCTTACCCACAGCAACCTACACAGCTCATCACCATGAGTTAGACACTTAAGAACTCCACACAGGCTGCAACAGCCTTTCCTTGTCTCAGCCCTTTCGGGAGTAATCTCGGCCTCCCTTACAACAAGCTTGGCCCTCCAAAAGATCATGAAACGGGCCTCTATAACCATGCTGTTCAGCTCTCCTTTGCTGCGGCTAAGACAGAGTTTCCTTGCCTCCAACTTAGGGGTATCTCCTCAACAACATGACCGCGTCTTCTTGGATTAGGGAAAACTGCGGCTAGACATCACATCCTTAGGACTGTGGCTAGGTCATCCTCCTTAGGACCACGGCTAGGGCATCCTCCTTAGGATTGTGGCTAGGTCATCCTCCTTAGGACCGTGGCTAGGGCATCCTCCTTAGGACTGCCGCTGCATCCTAGGGTGTTTTCCTTGCTAGGGCATCATCTCTAGGGCAGCTCCCTTAGTCTCCTTTTCTCTAGGGCAGCTCCCATAGTCTCCTTTTCTCCTGCGTCTAGGGCTTCATCATCTAGATTTCTCTTGCCACTAAAACCCAGAAAAAGTGGAGAGAATTCAAGAGTGAAGTGTGTGTAGAAATGACTATCAAGTCACCTCCTTTTATACTAAAACGTTGAGCACATGTGTGGGTTATTTGGTTGCTGGCCGACCTTGACGAATTGTCTTATAACACAAATACATTCATAACTCCACGAATACTTATCGGAATCAGATGATCTTTAGATCAATCCTACACCTCTCAATGAGAGAGATCCAAAAAAATATATCAGCTACCATAAATAAGAGGACCCACATGGAGTTTGGCCCTAGTTGCCAATTTTAACACTCCTCAACTAGGGCAAACTCCATCCGCTAATCCATCTGCCAAACTGTACTATCTCTGCGAACAGTGCCCTGCACTGCTCTACTCTGCTCTTGTTCTATTGAACCATGAAGAAGAAGAATTGATCGAGAATGTCTCGTACCATTCTCTACTGACCCAAAGCCAGTGCCATATGAAGTGAGTGTGTCATACCACTCTTACTAATCCCAAATTAGTTCCAAAAGAAAGTGAGTTATGTCACTCTTACTGATCCCATATCAGTTCCAAAAGAGAGTGAGTTATGTCACTCTTACTGACCCGAAGTCAGTCTCATTGATCCCAGATCAATATCAAAAGAGTGTCTCAAACCACTCATATTGATCCCAGATCAGTTCCATTGATCCCAAATCAATGGAGGTCATCCTAGCAGCATGAGTATGGTAGATACAATGATGCGTCCATCGATAGTACTACTATGGTCCCTAACCCCATTTCCCTACTCATTGGCCAAATGAGAGGTACTGCCCATGAGTCCCAGACTGCATAGGTAGTATGCCTCAACAGGAGAACCACTCATCTTGTCCATAAGTCGCCACAGGGTATCATAAGGTAAGGTTGAACCATTCACCATGTACACAGCGCACCATTAGGGGAGGGTGAGTCGCCCTATGGTCGCTTGTTGCTCCAAGAAGTACCCCAAGCCCCCTGGAGCTCCCAGAGCTCAATGCGTGCATCATGCGAGACACTCATAAGAGGGTCTCTCAACGACTCCAAGTCATTCGGGGAAGTCACAAATTTGACCATTCCCCGGGGCTTCGACGGAATATCTACGACCTATACATCAGTCTCAATGCAATGGAGCCTTCTCGCTCATCGATGTACCATATCCCAGATAAGGTAGTATCTAATGTATATATGCTAGAGCAATCATAGAATACAGGATTCCTCAACAATCAAATCCCCCCCCCCCCTCGAGTGGACAGAGAAGATCACGGTGGTATCCATGATTGTGTACACATAGCTCACTGAAGAGCTTCCACAACCAGGTAGCTTCACACAAGATCATACTCATAGCTATGTAATCGGTCTCAGCGGTGCTCAAAGTAACCGTCTTTTGCTTCCTGCTCATCCAGGATATCAAGCAGAACCCAAAGAGAGTCAGCACCCAGAAGTGCTCTTGCGATCCTCCACACTGCCTGCCCAATCAGCATCCGAATAATCATGCAGCTTCACATTTCCGACAATGTATCTCAATCCATGAAAGATTATGCCCTGAAGATATCTCAAATGATTCTTGGCATCAACCTAGTGAGGCTCAACCAAATATGAGCCCAACATGCTAACTGCAAAACATATATATCCAAACGAGAGTTCACCAAGAACATCCATGCTAGAACGAGTTCATGAAACTCATAGGCATTTCCCAAATCAGGTCCGGTCTCCCTACCACATAACTTCTGAAAGTTAAGATGCATCGAGGTAGTCACAAACTTCCAGTTCACCATTCCAAATCTGGAATCCAACTCCCTCTTACATATGCAAATCACAGGGTCTGCACCTGTCAGAAAGAGGTCATCTTCAGAAGGTGTCGGTATGAGAGGTTTATCATCCACAACCTTCAAGCAATGGTTTGGATCGACTTCACTCCTAGTGAATCTCATCTTCATCAGACAGTTATCAATCCTCTCATATTGAGGTCGGGGTGTTTAGCTTCAAGCCATAGAGGGCTTTCTTCCACTTGCATACATGAGATTCCCGATCATGAATCTCAAACCCCTCCGGTTGTTCCAAACCTATGGACCTGCTACATGAGGGGAATGGTCCCCTTGTAAGAATTTCCTTCGGTACATCTCGAACATGTACCTTCATGCTCTTCTTGAATTCAGGCATCCCTGTCATCATCTGACTCACATCGAGTAGGGCTCCATAAGTAGACCTTCGGTGCTATAGATGAGATGTGTCAACTGACATGGTCCCCAATGGACTATCCTGCAACTTGATACAAATTGCCAACCCTGAATCCATGAGTAAAAGCATCATTGAAAATTCTATTTTCAAACATGTACCTTTCCATCGATGAATGCCACCTTGAAACCTTTGATTTCCATTGTCGAAATGGACACTAGGTTCTTCTTGCAATCAGGTACATAAAGAGATTCTCATAAATGAATCGAGTTACCATCATTCAATTGAGGGGTAACATTCCCTACACCCTTTCCGGGATAGGTGGCATTGACTCCAAGTATAATCCCACGATTGTTTCCATCTCTACCAGATTAGAGAGATCACCCTTCTATCCATTGAAGTGCCTTGAAGCACTACAATCAATGAGCCAGATTCCCAAAGAGTCTGGAGGAGAGGGCCAATATAAGATAATGTCGCTTTATCTTACCATTTGATTCTTCATTCCTAGGGTTCTTTGCTTTCTTTGAAGAGTCGGCTATTTCCTTGACGACCTGCATTCCTTCAATCATTGAAGATGTCCCTTGAATGATTGTTATCATCATCAAGTGATGTGTCCCTACCATTCGGGCACTCCTCGGCATAATGGCCGAACTTATTACAAACAAGGCATCTGCCTTTCCTTCTACCCTTAGATCCGGACTTCCCATTGAAGTGATCTTTAGGTAGGCCATCAAAAGCTTTCGTTGTGCCACTCTGATAATATTCTCTACTTCGACTTCACCCTTGCGAATTTGACGAGGGATAAGAAACCCATTGAGCCTTTTGTCCTTTCCCCATTGTCTTCGGTGATTGCTCTTTCACTCTTGCTTGGGCTTTGTCTTCACCTCAGCTCCGATACCATGTTAATTTTAGGTATGTTCTATGCTTAGAGCAATTTATTTCAATTTTCACAGTTAGCTCAATTTCTTTTCTAGATTAACAATCACATCAACATTAAAGTAAATTGCAGATAGAACATAATCATAGATCGCAAAAGACAAGCCAAGACAAGAGGACACAAGATGTGGTGCTAGCCAGGGACAAACCCCAATGTGGGGAAACCCTTGATCAATTATTCTTATATGTTCTTCAATAGTTGAGCAGAGAGAGAGAGATAGTACATATACAATAGAAGTCAACACTTTGACTTATTTAAATAAGAGCATAGATCATCTTTAAGAAGATGATACATGAGGTAGCTAAACTCAGTTGAAGACATGTTGTTTCAACTGAATTTCCAAGGTGACTCCATCGCCTTGCTGCACTTGTCATTGTGTTGCTCCTCATCATCATGTTGCACCTCAATGTGTTGCACTATGTACTCGCTGCACCAAGTATCATTGTTGCCCCATGTGCCATTGCAGCACCATGCTGTCACACTGCTTGTCCCAATGTTTAGCGCTAATGCACCTTACTGCCACACATGCAGTCCAAATGTTTAGCATTGTTGTACCTTGCTGCCACACACGATGTCCCAATGTTTAGCACTGTTGTACCTTGCTTCCACACATGTTGTCCCAATTTTTAGCACTAATGTACCTTGTTGCCACACTTGCACTTGCTACACCAAGCACCATTGATGCACATGAATATCAATGCATCATGAACTAATCTAAATCTAGTCACAACATTGACCCAAACACACCACACTTTCTGCTCCAAGTATGTTGTTCAACTGTCCCTAGTTAGGGCATGTATACGCAGCAACAATCCTTATCAACACATACAAACAGCCTCCTATGCTAATGTTCTGGGCATATGGCAGCGCCTAACACTTCCATGTAGGCCTGTTTTGGGGTGACTAGGCCTGCGGCCTACCACAGACCTCTGCTGCCACCTACAGTCCATTCAATGCACCTTACGTTGCCCTCTAAATTGTTCGTAGTGCTTGCAGCTTACCCACAGCAACCTAAATAGCTCGTCACCATGAGTTAGACACCTAAGAACTCCTCCACGCAAGCTGCAACAGCCTTTCCCTGTCTCGGCCCTTTAGGGAGTAATCTCGGCCTCCCTTACAACAAACTTGGCCCTCCAAAAGATCATGAAACAAGCCTCTATAACCATGTAGTTCAGCTCTCCTTTGTTGCGTCTAAGGCAGGGTTTCCTTGCCTCCAACTTAGGGCTATCTCCTTAACAACATGACTATGTCTTCTTGAATTAGGGCAAATTGTGGCTAGAAATCACATCCTTAGGACTACGGCTAGGTCATCCTCCTTAGGACCACGGCTAGGGCATCCTGCTTAGGACTGTCGCTGCATCCTAGGGCATTTTCCTTGCTAGGGCATCATCTCGAGGGCAGCTCCCTTAGTCTCCTTTCCTCATGCGTTTAGGGCTTCATCATCTAGATTTCTTTTGCCACTAAAACCCAGAACAAGTGGAGAGAAATCAAGAGTGAAGTGTGTGTAGAAATGACTATCAAGTCACCTCCTTTTATACTAAAACGTTGAGCACATGTGTAGGTTATTTGGTTGCTGGCCAACTTTGACGAATTGTCTTATAACACAAATAAATGCATAACTCCATGAATACTTATCAGAATCGGATGATCCTTATATCAATCCTACACATCTCGATGAGAGAGATCCAAGAAAAATATCAACTGCCATAAATAAGATGACCCACATGGAGTTTGGCCCTAGTTGCCAATTTCAACACTTGTCAAATAAGGCAATGTGATCAAGCTATCAATGTTGATGCAATCCTAACATGAACATTAGCAGAAATCAACAATTTAATATTGAAGAATATTATTATAAAGCTAGACTAACTCAAATAAGGGGAAAACAAACATTCTCAAAACGAGTATGGAAGACTCCATGAGCCATTTCCCTTTAGTTTGTCTTTTCGCAAGTTGGTTGGGCATGTTCCAGTAATGGGTAACTCGTCCCCTAGGAGACATACACATATTGAGTATATAACTTGATTATTTGATAGTAACAAATATCCCAGAAACACCCATAAAATTCTCATATCAGGAAACTGATATCCCCACAAAATAAGGGAATAAAAGAAACCAAGCATGGGAAAAAGACAAATCTCACCAGCTCTAAAGGCAAATTGCATCACAAAATGCCATGGACACCAAGTAAATGAATTACCAAGGATAGAAACTAAAAGAGAGATTGAAATTGTATTAATGTCCTTAGACCTCAAGTGACCAAAAAATAGAGAATGGGACTGAAAGCCAACAAAACATGAAAGGTGCATCCAATGAGGAAGATCAATTTATCTCCATCGAAAACAAACTTAAGTATATAAAAGCATAGTTCCATGTGCAACTGTCCCTGCAAAAAACCCCCTTGTCTCGTGTTCGGCATTCTGGGGACTTAGAAATGCCCCGAGAACGTTTGAAAATCGGAAGTGACATCAAGAACTCAAGCAATTCCCCCAGATGTGGGTGGCATTTAACGCAGTTAAGACTATGATACGGGGCGACGACGGAATTAATGGCCACTTGGCCCCCTGCGACCATTCCAAGGCCAACCTGATAACTCCTCACGGCACCGAGGGTTCAACCGACCATTCTCCCCCTGTTGCATTGTGCCTGCCTTCCGCAAGCGGGAAAGCCGACTGAGAGAACCACTACAGGCCGCAGATGCTGGCTTGTTTGTTGCTTAGACCTGGGTAATGGCTTCCACCATTCCCATACTCACCTCTGCTCTTCGGCTCTGTACCCTGGCTTCCTCAATTCCCCCCATCACTCTGTAAATTCCGCTCAACAGTCCTCTGTCATCTCTTCTTCCACCCCCTCGGACTCTGTTACAGCGCCTACCTCCAACATGGTGCGCCACCGCATGCGGAACCGCCACAGCGGCACATGAGGCGGCAGCTCCCGCTCCTCTGCTTCTCACAAACATAATTCACCCTCTCCTGCATCCTCCGCTGAAAATCACAGTCAATTCCGCGCTGCTGGTCACTATCCAGACACCAGAAGCGGCAAAGGAAGAGCCTGCCTCCTCTGCTCCAGATGTGATGAGGCAGCAATGCGCACTGCCACCTTCCCACTACCTCAGCACCATGTCCCCCACACCGCGCAGTTCAGGTTCAGGAGCGACATGAATCGCCCGGTCATTGTAGCCACCGTCTCCATCTGCATTTCTGAAGAGCCTAAGCCGCAAACACCCCTGACTACTTCCCTAGAGGAAACGAACAGAGCATGTCCTAGCCGGTATAGAGACGACCCTGACGAGCTGAACGATAATGGCGGTAGGCATAGAAGACCAGGCAAAGCCATTGCTGGCTGTCCGCATCAAGCTTCAGGACCTCCTCGTGACACGCGGGTCGTCGACAGCAGTCTGGAGAACGCATCGCGCCCTCAAGATATAGATGGCAGCAAGGAGGGAGAGCGTCAGGCTGAGGAAGACCGACAAGCGAACAACCCGGATGACTGGGCGTGTCCCTCCGGATGACCTGGCGCCACGTGTCACTCCCGACAGGTGGCAATTCACTTAGTTCTGGTTCTTGTTCTATTTTGCTTACGTGTCATTATGACTTTGTGCTGGCTAGGCAGTCCAGTCATAACCTTTTGTGGTATTTTTTGGGTGGTTTTACCCTGTATCAGGATGCCTTGCTGTTAGATGATAAGATGGCCTGCTCAGGAACTTTTGATTCAAAATTTTGGCTGTATAATGGACTGGTTTCCCCTGTGTAGGGGCAGTCTCAGACTTTTCCATGGCTGTTTGTTAATTCGGGCCGGTACCCTATATGGCCAGGCAACTATGGTCAAAGCATGTTGTTCATGCTTGTAGAGTCAAAAAAATATCGTTTGAGTGAAAGAAAATGTACTTGAGTCATGTCCCATTTGGACATTTGTAAGAAAAAGAAAATTGATTTTTTTGTTTGAGTCAAAATCTATCAAAATGGTCAAAGTCAGCCCCCCTTGGAACAAGTCGGCCTGGACCTCCAAGAGACACCTATTCAACCTCTTCGACAGCTATATATGAGAAGGAAGTTCGACCCTATTGGCGCAAGAATACATCTGAAACCAGCAAAGAAGAGGAGTCAAAGCAAGTCAAAAGAGAGAGAAAGATGGAAGTCAAAAGCAAGAAGAATATTCCAAGTTTGACTGAATTTTTTTTACCTAGTGATAGCTCACATGTGTGGACTGTAACTTCTGTGTAAAAGCCGAATTTTCTGAGGTTACCACAGGTACGAATTTCAGCCTCCTAATGCAGGTCTGAAATTTCAGAGTGTTGACCAAATTTGGACAATTCGACCTGTTAGCCCTGCTACATTCTTCAACATTTGAGGGTCAAACGCAGGCCTGATCGGGTTGTTTACGGTCAAAAAGGATGTGCATTAGTTGTTCCTCTCCTACACCTTCACTCCGTTCGCACTCTCATAAACCCTACTACCTCCGTTTTACCTCTAAAACTTTGTGTAAGTCCATGTTCTTTCGGCCCCCGAGCAATAAGTTTGAGCCGTCATGTAACCGCGATCACATGACTGTGCGCTTTTACAAAGTTCCTAGCCAGCTGCTTTCCCTGTCACATCAGTCACACAAAACATGTGCGTTAAACCCCGTCGTCCAATCGTCCACCTCCCGATCTGACGGCAGTCGCTCCTACCGATCCCGCGAACTGCCCACGCATTAACTCACGGGAAAAGTGGTTTCCGCCCTATCCCAACTGCCACGCGTCATGCGATAAATGTGATTGCTCGCCCGCATACGTTTACCGCCTTCCTCCCAAAAGCGATGCGATATATATCGCTAACCGCCCATCATACCATCCCCGCTCATTATCTCCCGCACAACTTTCTAGCTCGATAGCCATCGGATCTGTCCGCCCTCGATCCAACGGCTCACGTTCGTTTATTCCCGTTTCCGCCCGGTATGCTCTGCAAAGCAATCTCCGCCGTTTACCTGTGTGATCCAACGATTGATGATCGTCCTCCTCCCACTCGTACATCCTCCATGAGGTCCACACACCCTGGCCATGCCATGCATCTGAAGGACGACATTGATCATCTACCAAGTACCTGGTGCATTTCCTCCCCAACAACCGCATTCAAGAAACAGAGTGGCCGAGAACGAAAAGGACATGCCTCGAGCAGTTGAATTCATTCAGCCGTTATGAAGCATTCTTTCATACAACATTCCACCTGCTCAAGAAGGATAGCAGAATATCAGAGAAGATCAACTCCGTTCACCAAAGCAAGCAGATTGTAGCAGAGACCCATACTAGATAGTTAAAGCGGTTGGTGGTCAATTATGACCCCTCCACGCATTGATCAGCAGAGCATTTTTGTAATCAAACTCTATATATACCCAAAAACACAATGTAATCAAGGATGATGGTTGTTGTTTTGATGTAAGGTTCAACTTCTGGACACTGTAACTACTTTGATACTTGCAACGTCTGGTCTTCATTTTCAGCTAATACAAGCTTCTTTTGTTGTTAATTGTTCACTTTCCACTTCTTCTCTATTCTAGGTTGTGCCTGTTATGCATTTGTTCATGTGCTCTTGATAATTAGCATTTGAGGGGCTGTCATCCCACCTCTATGTTAGAATGTTGTATGTATCATTGAATATGTTATGCAGGTTTCTATTTACTTAGTGCCAGAGAGTTGTCATCCTGTCTATGCATTAGGAAATAGATTTGCAGACCCCTTTACTAGTTGCAGCCGGCCATCACAGGGTCCTGTGCACTTACTGGTGTGGTCAGTATTCTCCATATTCATGTAATCCTCAAACTATGAATAATTGGTGGTCTAAAGCCTTGGAGTCTGGGGCTGTTCACCCATGTCTGGAGTTAAGCATAGTAGAAGTGGTTCTAGCTTGAACAAGCATCATACCTTCCATTCATCCATTTCCAACATTAGGTTGACTTTGTAATGTTCCCGAGCATCTCCGAGATACAACCTAGGAGAGCTTCTTGGGGTGATAACACGACCATGGTTAACTTCATGGAAATTTTTAGGGGCTAATATTCGCAAGTGGGCTAATTTTCCATGTTTTTTCCAAAAAAGATTATTAGAAACAAACACTAATCAAAAACTAGTATTAATTAACATTAAGATTATTATTAGAATCAAACTAATTAATTTACTCTAAATTAATCAAGAACAAACTAAAACAAAATAAAATAATTAATAAAAAAACATAATTAATTAAAAATTAAAATGAGATAAAAATTAATATTTACTTATTCAAAGAAAAAACTAAATAAAAAAAATAATTATAAAATAAAAACAAACTAACTAACCAATTTACAAAAAAAATTCTACCTTATAATCAAATAGTAAAAAATAACTAGCCAAACAATGAATTTAAATAAAATACCTAATTAAATATGAAATTATTTTTACTGATATAACCATTAATATAATTATCTATTATATAATTAAATATTTCATTCATATAGTTAAATATTTCAATCTTAATTTTAATTTTAATTCATTCTATTTATTATTAGCATATAATAAAATATTAAACCCTAATATTACAAAACAATTCCGCCAAGGTCAGCTTTTATTCCCTTTACATCTCTTAACCCTATTTATTCAAAGTCTAATGAGATCTGTCCTACACAATTTCTGATCTATCCTAATGATGAGCCACGGTGGATGGCTCGAAACGTCGATACAAACAATCATGGATGCGAGAACTCCGGAAGAAAACTACACACAAAGTACCAATCCTTTGGAATAATCTCAACAATAGCATAACATAGACTTATAGCATATATCCTCTGATAAAGTATCAGTATACAGCCTCTGACCTTTGTATTTAATAATGATGTTGTCAAACCTTAGCTTACAACTTTAATCAACTCCAAAGAAAACATAACTCTTCAATTTGCTGCCAAGTTGCCAACATAAGTATAACCTTCTTTCCTCTGCTCTCAGCATACAAACTCATTAGATGATGCAATGTACAGCATATTTTGTCATTATGTTATACAAAATATCTCAGTACATAGCAGCAAATTGTACCATAAGACTTCAGCTAAATGTCACCCTGAACTGACCATTGCAAAATCTTCAACATTATCCTCATATAGCAGCTACAGCATTTGGTCAACTTAGTTCAACACTGTCATTTTATAGACAGTTCAACACATACAGGTATCTGTTGCTTTAATCACAGAATGTTATGCTTAGATCATGCATATAGGTTGTATGTAAGCTCAGCCCCTCGTACAATGATCATAAGCTTATCATATTACAGAGACATATTTATTACAGAATGATATGTTTTCTTGCTAGTATTGAAGTCACTTTCTGCATTAAATTAAATTTAACAAGGATTGATCCTTAGAACAAAAAGAAATTACCATGCCCAAAAAAGAATCGAGCTTGTAGCATCCAAAAGTCTGAAACTCCTTTAGAATCACACTCATTCAAATACTGATCCAAGTTTTATCGTTGACTTAGTGCAGAGTGGTTTGAACGCACAGCAATAGGTGAATTTTCTTTAGGCTTCTAATCGCACTTTGGTAAGGTCAACTATAAGATGCCCCAGTGCTGGAGATGCCTCAGAGGTTCGGACTTCCATCAATATTTTTTTTAATCCAACTATGACATTTTTCAAGCATTGCTTGTCTCAGTATGTTCTAGCTACCACTAACATCCTCATACAAACATCATTAGCGACTTAGAACAAGTATGTGCATACTAAGTTGATTTGTTTTTTTGTTTGATCCTTGACTTCAGCGCTCTGGATTTCAATTTTCGTTGCACAGAGCTGATACATATATATTGACCAATCATCCAACATCACAAAACTCTAATTTATCTCAATGCAACCACTTAGCCAGCCTTTAAATAAGCCCTGTGGTTAACCTCCAGAATAGCCCTGAAATTGTCTATTTTGAATAATTTGTCTATTTGGAACAATTCACACAGGTCACAGATCTCCTGTTCAAAAGGCCGAGAACCTTACCTCAAGACCTGCAGTTCGGTGTTGGACGGTTGCCTCAAAGAAGGCCACAAATGTATCCAAAAAGCTTCAAATGATGGCTAGCAAAAGATCTAATATGCTCCAGAAAACTCTGCCCAAAAGCTCCACAAAAAAATCACATAGATTATGCCCTACCACAGCGAATCACCATAACCCAAACAAAGAAAAATATACCCAACAAAACTCTCCAAACATCAGCGTGCTCCTTGAGATTTTCAGGACAATTCTAAGCCTCAGAGAATAGACGAAATTTCAGAGAATTCTACCTTAAATGCACACCCATTTGTGAAGGATTCGATCACAATTCATAATAGTTGTGAAGGGACACCAACAGGGGAGCCGACTTGTTTTAAAATTTAAATTTGAATTATCAACTAGCAATGGAGCCAAGAACCCACGCTTAAATGAGACCATTTTCCTCATATGTAATACATTTTCAAATGTTAACCTTAAGCTTTTGACAACGTATTGGGTCCAGCCGCTAATTCTATTGAAACTGATTTGTCTTAGGGGTCAAGGATTAGTTATGAAGTTGCCCAATTAAATATTTTCATAGACCACATTTAAATCTTTCCTTCCAAAATATTAAAAGATTCAATTTAAACCTTTCAACAATTATTTAGCCTTTTAATATGCTGCCATATCACAACTTATTTAAGGCTTTTGATCACACAGTGGGTGCACCAACTTAAATTCGACATAACTCTCAAACAATAAGGAGTCTCATGGCGTGCTATAGTCGTGATGACAAGGAGAATCCAATAAAGGTGATCTTAGTAGCAAAATGACTGATCTTCGTCCTCAAAAATTCAAACAAGTGCGGGGCTTCTACAGCTTTCCAAGGCTTCTTCCTTTGGAGCTTCCAATTGATGCAATCCAAACAAATATTAAGAGCATTCAGTAACCGATGTTGACATCAATGACAACATCATTCAACAGCTACCTTACTAGCATTCCATTCATGGTATGAAAACTATGATTTTGATTTTACCAAGCTTAGCCTCCAACTATCTAGACTAACAAAAGGTCACGAAATCATCCAATTGTCACAGTATACAAGTATAATCATCAAGACTACAAATAAACAACATCCATCCTTTGTATCAATTCTACAAATAAAATAGTTCATCAATGTAGAACTCAAAGTGTTGGGAATATAGGCCATAACTACCCAAAGAACATCTCTAGAAAAACCCAACTATTAAATCCACTCTATCAACAAATGTCAAGGAATATAAAAAGCTTCCTAAAACCCACAAAAAAACAACATGCTTTTGTGTGGTAATGCTCCATCCCCTGAATAACACTCCTCAAAGTGAGAATGTAGTCAAGGATTTGATAATCTCAACAAAAATTCAATAATCATTCCATAAAACTTATCTATATCTGCATACGTTGATATATGAGCGTCTAAGAGAGTGGAGTGACGCTCACCTAATATATGTCCTATTATAATGGTTCTGCAATGTGCAGGTACTTGTGTTTAATGCATCACTGAACTCATGGATGGTATGAATAATATCACTGCTCCAAGATGGTGGAGCAAAGGGAAATAGCTTAGCCATGGTTGAGGCAAGAGGTTTCATGCCATGAGTCAAACACTCAAATTCTAAGCCTTCAATATCTCTTGCCTTATTCACCTATAGTTTAACAGAATTTTGCTAGGATTTCTATGGAGGTGGAAGAACGCATCAAATGAATCAAGGGGAGCACATATTAGGTGATTGGTGGGGAATTTCATAAAGTTAGATGCATGTGAAAACCTAATAATGAGATCAAAGATGGTGAAGATGGAATTTTTTGGTAACAAAGTTTCCCTGAGGGCTTTGGCTAAATGCCTCAAGGCATGCAAAAGTTCAATCCTTTGTTGGGATATCAAATGGTGTTTCGTCCTCCTACAAGGAGAACAATATTTGAGGTGGGAGACCACTACTAGTTCAAGGTAATTCGCCATGGTGTGTGAGAGGAATTTGCATTCTTCCTCGAACTACTTGGCAATTAGAGAAGTTCCATGAGATTTGGATGCATAGAAGATTGGAGCGGCAAAGTTGATCAGAGATTCCAAAGCTCTGCCCCCATGACATTTTTGCAAGAAGTTAAGCTTTGTCTCCAAGGATAATTAAAGGTGGATTGCAGGCATGAGCTAAGTCAAACACTGGAAATGTGCCCAAACGTAGAAGGGCTAAATATCAATGATACATATGAAGTCAAGGAATGACATTGAGAGACAAGTCACAGGGCAACAGTAAACCAAATCAAGTAATGGGTAGACATCAAAATTCTAAGTCCAAGAAAGAAGCAAGGCGGGAGCCAATATGTAGTCAATTAATGTTTGTCGACCATCATGGGAGTAGCTAAATTCTAAGTCCAAGAAAGAAGCAAGGTGGGAGACAATATGTAGTCAATTAATGTTTGTTGACCATCATGGGAGTAGCTGATGCATATGTAGCTAAGAAATTATGCCGAAGAATTGACCATTAAGAATGCACTTCATTTGCCTATGGCAATTAAATATGCGCAAATGCATCCAAATGGCTACCATCTAATTACTTCTCTAGTCCAGAAATAAAGGAGCTAGTACTTTGAACCATAAATCATCCTTTGTAATGTCATACATAAGTGTTTGAAGTCAAATTGTGTAAGCATTTGAGTTGCCCAACTAAAAAAATGTTCCCCACTTCAAATAAGTACAGACCAAGATAAACATATTCACTGTCTAATTTAAGATGAAGCGAGAGTCTGGTGGCAAATTATAAAGATGGCATCCCCATAAAGTTTTATCTATGTACAAACATGTCCCTGTTTGTAGAGTTATACCAACTAATAAGATTGTACTGAGGGAGTCTTTAATAAGGTGAGCTAGCCACTTAAACACTTCACACCATGGAACTCTAAATTCCAATTCCAAATTGAACGACAACAAAATCTTGAAATTGACCATAAACATCTCATGAGCCATAAGACTTATTCTATTAGGAACAAGAAGTCCCTGTCATAACATTTTGCATTGCAAATGGAGGCAACCATAACAAGACTTTGACCCAAGAGTTTTGCTCAATTACTACTACTTGTATCTTCTCTAGAATAGAGGCCAATAACTTGGGTGCGCTAGTGCTAAACACAACAAAGTAAAACCAGTTGTATCTTCACATAGTTCTTCTCTAGTACATTATTCCAAGGAGTTAACTTGAAGCTAGGAGAGATTTGGCAAGTCCAACGAAATGAAAAACAACAATTGTCTTACAGACGTCACTTGAAAAATTCAACGGAACCAATACAAATAAAAAGCGTCATAACCAACTTGCAATCTTCATAACCAACACAAGCTTCTGAATAATTCATAGAACCAATGCCAATAAAAAGCTTCACAACCAACTCACAATCTTCATAACCAACACAAGATTTTGAACCAAGGCATCATAAGCATCAGAACCAATCAAATCATATGCTTCAGACGCACTCATGAACTGAAGACCCTAGCACTATCAGCTTTGAACCTAATTCTTATTGCATTGTTGACTAAAAAAGAGCAACAACCGTGTAGATTTAGTGCAGGGTTACTCGGTTAGGTTATTTTTTATAAGATTCATGGTTTTACCCAATGCATAGTTCAATTCCTTGTTAAAATTTCCGCGAAACTCGGCAACTACTTAGATGAATAATTGAAAACTGAAACTAGTTTACTTTCACCAAGATACAAAGTTTCTTAACAATTCATATGCAGTGGAATAAAAACAAAGATAAAAGCAAATGCACAATTTGACACACTTATTGTTCTCAGGAAACCCAACATGGAAAAACCCGTCTGCTTGATGTGGCTATTTTATTGATTATCTTGGTGCAATTGAATCTATTACAAAGCAATTTGTCCCTCTGAGAACATACTAGTTACCTGTTGATCTAGCTTGGACTTCTCCTTCAAAACCCTTGATCCCGACTCATAAATCCTATCACACCTATGATCTCCTATTACTTAGGACACAAGCTCTCTGCGCTCTCCACAAACAAGTCTTTCTCACAACTTGTGAGCTTTGTCTTGTCACAAACCTTTGTGTACAAAACAACTCATAATCCTTGTGCCATCCTTCCTTTATAGGCCCAATTCAAACATGCAAGGAGGCACAGTTCAAAATTTAGAACTCATGTTCTCATTGCGAGTTAAATGAATGTGTTACTTGCTCTCCTTCCAATCATCACTAGAGTTGTTAACTCATTCTCTCACCAATCAGCGCTAGAGATCTAACTCTCTCTTCCGTCAATCAAGACTAAAGACTACCTTGTTTTAACTGAACTGCTAACTGCCACCTCGTTTTGTAGTCAAACTGATGAAGACTCCACTTAACTAAAGCTCCAACTCTACGCATGCAAACTAGATGATTATTCCAGTAAACTGAAAATAACTCATCCTAACTAAAGTCTAAGTCATAAGGACAATTTGAGGTCTTCAGTCACAGGCCAGGAGACCTTGCTCGCTACATTTTTAACACTCCCTCTTAGCAAGGAAGGTACTTTTGGAAGAACCTCTTACACCTGTATCTATCTTCAACACCACCACGTTATCCGATGTTGCAGTTGCTCCTTCTAAATGAGAAGACTTCATTGCTTCTTGCTACAGAATCTGATCTAAAGACATGTTCCTTCCAACCATGCTCCTAGGATCCTACTCTTTAGAATCTATCATGTTAGCTCATACCAGTCTGGAAGAGGCCTCCTACTCAATTTTTGTCACTAACATAGATCTTGTGCTATAAGTTCTTCTAGCACTGTTATGGATCTGTCTCGGTCCTTTGAGACACCAACGAATTCTGCTGCTAATTCCTCAATCAGTACATTCTCCCTCTCTCCCTCTAAGCGCTGACCTCCGCCAATCTTGTTTGTTGTTAGTACTGTATGTTGACCTCTACTCTAATACCATGTTAAAATTTCCACAAAACTCTGCAACTACTTAGATGAATAACTAAAAACTGAAACTGGTTTACTTTCACCAAGATACAAAGTTTCTTAACAATTCATATGCCGCGGAATAAAAACACACGCACAAATTGACATATTTTTTTTCTCGAGAAACCCAACAAGGAAAAACCTGTGTGCTTGATGTGGCTATTTTATTGATTGTCTTGAAGCAATTGAATCTATTACAAAGCAATGTATCCTCCTGAGAACATACTTGTTCTCTTGTTGATCTATCTTGGACTTGCCCTGCCAACCCTTGATCCCAGCTCCTAAATCCTAGCGCACATGTGATCTCCTATTACTTAGGGCGCAAGTTCTTTGTGCTCTCCACAAACAAGGCTCTCTCACAACTTGTGAGCTTTGTCTTGTCACAAATCGTTGTGCATAAAATAATTCATAATCCTATGCCTTCATCCTTCCTTCATAGGCCCAATTCGAACATGCAAGGAGGCCCAATTCCAAATTTAGAACTCGAGTTCTAATTGCGAGTTAACTAAGAGTGTTACTTTCTCTCCTTCCAATCATCACTGGAGTTGTTAACTTGTTCTCTCTCCAATCAACACTAGAGATGTAACTCACTCTTCCTTCAATCAAGACTAAAGACTAACTTGTTCTAACTTAACTACTAAGTGCCACCCTGTTTTGTAGTCAAACTAATGAAGACTCCATTTAACTAAAACTCCAACTCTATGCATGCAAACTTGACGATTATTCCAGTAAATTGGAAATAGCTCATCCTAACTGAAGTCTAACTCATGAGGACAATTCAAGGTCTTCATTGGCTAAGGCAAGAGCTAGGAGACCTTGGTTGCTACATTTTTAACATTCCCTACTAAGATGGCTGCAATAAGGCAATACTGAAAGTAGAAGAAAATAATTTTGCAAAAAAATCCATTAAAATGTTTTCCTTTTTCTAACAAAAATATGGGACATTTACAAGGACTACTTGCTTACAAAACATTTACTAGTGAATCGGCAAGAAGTCCATATTTTAATGGGTCACCTAGATTTTTAGGGACAAGAAAACTAGGATGGCACATTAAAAGGATGTTCATCTCCATGTTTAAACATTAGGCAAGTAGCTGTTCCTTGCCTCTTTTTATGTTATGTCGATGGACAGTAATGTAGACTCTTTATGAGTGGTTTGGCCAAGGGCAGCCCAATTTTTTTAGTTCTGGACTTGATTGCGGAGTCTGCAGTTGCAGCCCTCCTTTTTTGTATTAAAGCCTTGTATATATTACTCTTATTAAAAGTTTATAATGTGTAAAGAAAAATTCATATAACTAATCACGAAACAAGGAAAAGAGTCTCGCCTCCTTATTCTCGAGTCTTGCGTAGAAGAAGAGACCATATTCAACTATTTAAGTACACAATCATGGAGATTTTATGGCCTTGTACAAAAATTACCATCAACATCAGAAATTCACAATAGTAATGCTTGAGGAATGCAAACTTCTGATGGAACCTTATTTCCTACGTACAGAACAAAATAGTTACAGGCTATGATCATGGCAAAAATATGAAAGTTCTAAACTTACTTGTATTCAGACAGAGAAACAATTGATAGGTAGATGTAGCCCTATCTCGCTTGATGAAACACTGTACAGAGGGCTCCCTTGATCCAGGCTGCACACAAGGAGAAAATGAGAGTCATTCAAAGGGAGACAAAACAGCTAATTAACAAATAACCATCATGCCAAAGACTATAACAATGTCACAAGTAAAAATTACATAGGAGTAAAAGCTAATATGAAGGAAACTAAACAGTGCCCTTGTACCAAAACAAGTGAGTAAATAATCAGGTAAATGCAAGAAATGCTATAACAAAACAAATCTGAAACCTCAAATTTCAAAGCATTCAAATGGCTATTTTATTATTATTTGTCATTGAAGGGCTTCAGATATAGTTACAAAGAAAGTTTCCACTCTCTTTCATATTTTTTTAGCTGAAGATTGCTGCCAGTTGCAAATCAATTAATGCAGAAATTTTAAAAGTCTTACTAGTACCAAATTAACTGCCTTAAAATGGACCTATGCTACCATTCATGGTCCACCATCCAGAATCACCACCTAATATAGAGGGTTTCCTCTTTCATTCAAGAGATCTGCTATCAAACTATTGACCACCTTAATAACATAAAGAGGTTGACCGTTGTCATTCCATTGAATAGGCCATTATACCTAAAATCTCCCCTCAACTTGTGAGAGGCTTATCTCTGATGAAATGAACAATGCAGTCTGCAATGCAAAACAGAAGTAGGATTTTCCCTATTTAGTTTCTTCAGCTCTGGATATAATTAATCAACAAAATAATAACATCACATATGTCATAACTTATGAATAGCATTGGAAACTTGTCAATTAATACTGAACACACAAAACAAGAAGGTGAGGTGTCAATGCGTTGGAACGAAATTAACAAAACCTTAGGGCATTGGCCTACAAATCTGCAAATTTCAACCAAGGCAAACTTTCCTGTCATTTCTCATTTGGTTCAATCACCACTATATAGGTATTACTTCTCGAACAAAGTTAAGTCTTCCAAAGAAAGGTTAATGGGATCAAGAATACAGTCAGTACAGCACATCTCCTGAAAAAGAACAAAAACAGGCTAACAATAATGCAGGAAGACAAATAAGAAAAAAAAATAGGAGGGTTTAACCATTGAAATGGACCCTGTTCAATGCATATAAGGAATAGTCAGGAAGAATAGGAGCACGTAGAAGAGGGAAACCAGTCTTATTCTCATCACTGGAAGAATCTTTAATATTGTTGATCATAGGGTTATTTTTATTATGGGGCATTGGGCGGAATTTATTCAGTCACTTTCCACAAACAAAAGCAGAAATTTTTGCTTCACAACATCCTATATATAGTTTCTGTGACTACACTCTGCCGCTTGACTTCCTATCATAAATCATGCAGTTTTGGTGCACAGATTCCCTAAGAAGCAGTCCATAAACTCTTGATCATAGATCTAAAATACAAATATCGTTGATCTTGACCCTAGACCACATCCCATGCACTTGGGGCTGTTGCTCATTAGAATTTCAAGTTCTCTTATTGATTTGCATCATTATCAATTTCTCATCTTAACTTTTGTATGATAGTTTTTTGTCAAAATCATGAAATTTATTTTGTCAGGCATATTTACTCAGTGCTTTTTATTCATGCTAACAAATGTATAGTGTCCTACTTGTTTTAGATTTCATCCCAAACTACAAAGAAAACTAACAAAAATGAGACTGAAACCAAACTGTGGTCCAAAGGCTACACAAATTGCTGCATATCATATTTACGCTGTTTCCAATATTATTATGACTTGATTATTTGACAAGCTCTCTTCAACAAATAACTACTTTTTCCTTCACCAAAACAGGCTTTTTCCCTTGGTCCAGATTAAGAGCTACAAAGACAACAAAGCATTACTTCAGTCCAGAAAGGTGAAAAGAAAACAAACAAAATAAAAGCAAATAATGGTTTAGAGGTTTACACAACTTGTCGTATATCATATGTAGGACAATTCCAGTATTATTATAGCTTGGTTATTTGTCTAGCATATTCAACAAATAACTATTTTTTCCTTGGGATGAAAAAGCACTTAGCAAATTATTCCCCCCCGGTATTCATTTTCCATCACTGATCAAGAAGATAAGACCATTTAATCAAAATTTTCACTTAGAAATTTATAAGACAAAAATGAGTTATAATGAGCAAAATCATAACGGATAGACCATGATGATCAATGATCGATATGGGAAACAGATAGACAGTAATGATTCAAAATTAACATGTAGGCAGGGCAGATGTCCCAAGCCACAGTAAGAACGTGGGTGCCTGATAAGCAGGGAGATACTTCTAGGCCCCGAGCTTCGCAACCGGAAAATTAAAATCCAAAGCTAAAAGACATGTTTTAATTTGAGTAGGAAAATGATCTGAATTTTCGTAATCTTGGACGCATACATGCAAAGTAGGAAAGATCAAACCCAGAGCCATTTCTTGTGTTGTCCGCAATGTCTTTCCAAGACAATGCACCAGGTTGCACTTCTTCCAACAAGAAGAACAAAACGAAGACGAGCGCCTTAAAACCCTTAGGGCTTTATTGAGTTATTTTACCATGAAGCAGAAAACCAAATAGAAAACGATATTAAACATTAACGAAAATGCAACATATGGGCATTTTATAATTTTTCATGGGTAAAGAACCCAGCAAAATAAGAAAACCAATGTAAAAAATTTAATGAGCCTGTTAAAATACAAACCGTTTGAAGAAATCGATAAAGAAACGGAAATACAATGTAACCCCAAGAAAATGCAAATAAGGAACAGAAACGGGTTTAGGCTTTCGTGAATCAGAGAGAATTTAACCCACACATAATGCAATGCAGTGAAACATATGAATCCCTACGCTAAGAATTGAAAACCAGAATTTTAAAATTAATGTCTAATAACAAAGGGTACCCACCTGCTTCAAAGAAATGGGGAAGGTAAGCTTCCCAGATAGCTCAGGTATCGGAACAAGCTCCTTTGTAATTTGCCTCCATGTCATACAAACCCCAGCACATGCCACCACACTCTTCCTGAAAGGCCAACTGCTCTCGCTCTCCTCAATTCTCTGAATAACATCTCTTATCAACTCAGGGGGCATATTCGCCCACAAACTGCACTGCAAGCCTCCATTATTACTATTATTCTTATTATTCGCATTGCTTCTATAATGTAAATCGTCCACAGCACTCTGTGAACGAGATCTAAGGAACTTTACTTCAAAGCTCCGCCTGGAGATGCTCCCGATACTGCCTTTCATGTCCTGAAAAATGTTTTTCACGGTCATAGTAATGATGTTAGAAATAATAAAAATAACAAAAATAGCACTGCCGGCCTCGTTGAAACCCTGGTTCTGCGCTACAGGCGGCCGTTCATGGCCGAATTCTTAAGCGGCTGGATTTCGAGATTTTAGGATACCCAATAGAGGAATCTCTGACGACTCTGCCGTCGCTAGAGGCTATTTCTGTACAGATTCCATCCATTTTGAGGTACTGGAATCGCCATGGCAGACCTTACAAAAACCTCGTTTTCCGCCGTTAAAGCCATTAGGTAGACGATCTGTGTCAATTGTGGTTTCCAAAAAAAACCGCCAGTTAGAAAACCACCAGTGGTGTCGAAAAAACCCGCAAATTAGAAAACCACGTTTGAGTTCCTCTCTAAACCCCCAAATTCTGATTAAGGAGCACCCCAAATTAATCCCGCTAGGGTTATGGTTCCACCAAGGCGACTCTAGGGTTATTGCGCACCTACAATTTTAAGAAAATTGAATTAGCATATACATTTTCAACGTGGGTCCAAAAAAATGATTTAATATTTATATTCTCAACACTTTGATTATTGCATTCTTATTATTTATGATTTTTCCATAAAAATTAAATCCATAAAGATTACAGCAATATTAAATATTTAAATTTTAATACTAAGAAATTCATATAAATATTTATATTTTGTAATCATTATAATTTATTTTTATTATAAATTTTAAATTAATATAAAATATTTAATTTTTAATATTATTAAGAAAAAAAACAAATACGGGCATATTTACTATTACATTAAAGTGTACAAAATATTGATGTATTATCAATAATTATAGTATTCTAACTATCTAGAATATAAAATAGTCAAACATAAACTTAGTGGTTATAATAGTTTCGGTTTTAGAAAATGTTGTTGGCATACATTTTAAGGACATCAACAACATTTTCTGTAATCACTAAATGTCTTACAGGCTAGAGTAATGTTTCATTTGATCTTATACTACATCAACGTTTTATTCCCTATGGATGTGTGATACCTCCCACTCCTTGAAAAAATCTTGTAATTTGCAAATCCTTTGTTGCCAAGGATTTAGGACCAAACTGTGTAATGTACTGATCCCCAAGGACCAATAAACAACCATTCAAGAATCGCTAAAGATTTGTAAGTGCTTTACCTGCCTAGACATTCCAAAGTCAAGGACGGGTCAAAGCCCAATTAATTCTACTTTATTATTAGTTACAAGTCCCATCCCGTTGTTTAGGTGAAATGTAGCTTATGCTTCACATACAACCTTGACATGACTTTTGGCTCCATCAAAGAAAGCCCAAACCTTTGAAGTATCTATCCTAGGCCCAATAGGAATTTGGTTCTTCTTCTTTAAGCCTTTTGTGTTGAATTCCTTCATTATTGTTTTTGTTTTGTGCACCACTTATCGTATATTTGGGACATAACTACCAAAGATGATTATATTTTGATGTAACCAAATATGTCACAAGACCAATCCTGGAAGGCTAGAATGATGCTCCAAGGTTGGGGTTTTTGTCCACTCTATGGGCATTCCCCAACAACCTACCCAACCACGTCCCCGTGAAGGTCTCCTCAAACAAGATTGTTTCCACACCGCCTGCAAAAAAACACAATCCATGAATAGTTTTGTCACTGACTCTTAATTATCACAACACAATGGACATCTTGTAGGCCCTTTTGAGCCTCACCTCTGAAGATTTTATTGCATCAGGATTCTGCTCAAAAAGTCATGATTAATTATTGGTGTTTTTCAATCATTGTGTCGAAAGGCGCTCTCTAGACCAATATAGTAGAGATGTTGTAACGTAATGTTAGCATTTTGATTAAGTCAAATTACATAAAAATAAAAATAAATAAATATATTATTCTTTGAATTCAAGCTTTTGTGATTCATAGCCCCAACGATGAACCACATTTGGTGGTTCGAAAAGGTCAACAAAGTCAATGTGATTTTACCGAAAAGATTTCTCAAAAAAATATATTAATGTAATGTAATATAAACATTTTAGTTGGGTCAAAATAAAGTAACAAAATAAAAATAACCATATTAAAATAAAAATAAAAATGACTATGCGGAATATAGCCTATTTAAAGGGGATTAAACTAACCTAGATCCATCTTAACTCTAGATCTATTAAGCGTTGAGAGAGATCAAATCTCTTTATCTAAGAGGGAACAAACATCTTTTAAAGTAAAAAGAGATTTGATTACTCTTGGCACTTGGTAGATCCAAAATTAAAATGAATCTTTACATTTCAACTAAAAAAAAAACTGTATTCAAGCTTCTATGATCCATAATGAATTAAACAAAGTCTTTCGGTAGAAATCACGTGAGTGAATTTTTTGGTCGACGCGTTTCGAACCAACAAGTGTGGTTCATCATTGGGACCAGGTGAAGAGGCAAACCATGGCAAAGACTTAAATAAAGAGCAATGTAGAGACATAATTTCAAGTAATGGCTATATTTGAACAATAATGTTTAAATTATAATATTAATTTATTAATATATTAAAAACAAATATTATTAAGTAATGGCTATATGCTAGTTTTTGGAAAAAAAAATAATAATAATAATAATAAAAAATAAAAATAATAATAATAATAATAAATTAATAATGTATATTATTTTCATTAATTTATTAAAAATATTAATTGGTAATGGCTATTTTTGAAAAAATAATATTTAAATTGTGATATTAGTTTATTAATTTATTAAAAACAGAGATTAATAAATAACCTCTATATTAAACAACTAGTTTTTAAAATAAATAAATAAATAATCAAAGTCAAACTTTAAAAGAGGGGAGTCAAAAATTATAAAAAGGAGTGAAGACCCTAATCGAGACAAAATCATTTGATAAATAAAATAACTAATGGAAATAAAATAAAATAAAAATAAATAAGGAAAATAAATAAAATAAACAAAAAATACACAAGTAGTAATAATATATATATATATATAACAAATAAATAAAATGGGGGCAACAATAAAATTTGGGGCTCAGACTCATAAACAAAACCAAAAATACTAAAAGGAGTAAGACGAAAGGATGATAAAATACATAAAAAAAAAAAAAAAAAAAAAAAAAAACCATGAATGATCAAGAAAATAAACTCTAATGAAGAATAAATCAAACAAGAAATACTATGAAAAGGATGTCAATACCTACATAGATAATAAATAAGCCTAAAAAACTAGGAGGACAAGACAGGGACCCAACTTCTACTAATATTCCAACCATCATCTATATTCAAATTATTTGGTCATTTTTCAATTTCTAGGGCCTCCCTTAATTTACGATGATGGAAATGACTAACCTTAGCAATGACTTGGGCCTCCTTAATGCAGAAGTGATGCTTAGATTTATCTGCATGCTCCGCCAAAGCAGAGCAGCGAGTGCTGACATCAAGGCCTCCTCAATGCAGATGTTATGCTTAGATTTATCTGCATGCTTCGCCAAAGCAGAGGAGCGAGTGCTGACATCAAGGCCTCCTCAATGCAGATGTGATGCTTAGATTTACCTACATGCTCCCCCAAAGCAGAGGAGCGGATCTTGCCATGCTTGATGTCAGCAGCATGCTCACGAATCCTTTGATTGATCGAGCGACCAGTCTCACCAATGTAGGGAGTCCCACAAGAGCATTGGATAATGTAAACACCCTTCATATTCTTGGGGTCCAGTGGGTCTTTTACAGATTAATTTATTTGGTTTTAATAAATTAATTTAAATATTATTTTTCAAAAACTAGCCGTTTAATATAGTCATTACCTATTAATATTTTTAATAAATTAATGAAATAATATCATTATTTAAATATATTTTTCAAAAACTAGTCGTTAAATATAGCTGTTACTTAATATAATTGTTTTTAATATATTAATAAATTAATATATATATTTAAACATTATTGTTCAAATATAGCCATTACTTGAAATTATTTCTCTACATTGCTCTCTATTTCAGCGTTTTCCATGGTCTGCCTCTTCACCTGGTCCTTATGATGAACCACACTTATTGGAAATTATGTCTCTACATTGCTCTCTATTTAAGTCTTTGTCATGGTCTGCATCTTCACGTGGTCCTTATGATGAACCACACTTGTTGGTTCAAAAAAGCGTGACCTAAAAATTCTCTCATGTGATTTCTACCCAAAGACTTTGTTTAATAAATAAATAAATTAATCTTACTTTTAGAAATCCATATTAATTATTTATAATCATCGTTACAATTTTTCTCGAATTTTTTAT